>JAVDOI010000016.1:17446960-17456960 GCA_032191485.1 Leptoclinus maculatus
TCTACCCCCATCTGTCTCTACGTCTTTCTCTCTACCCATCTGTCCTCTACGTCTTTCTCTCTACCTATCTGTCTCTACGTCCTTTCTCTCTACCCATCTGTCTCTACGTCCCTTTCTCTCTACCCATCTGATCTCTACGTCCTTTCTCTCTACCCATCTGTCCTCCCCCTCAGCTCTTCTCCCCCTCTCCTACCCATCTGTCTCTACGTCTTTCCTTTCTATCCCCTACCCCATCTGTCTCTACGTCTTTCTTTCTCTCTACCCATCTGTCTCTACCGTCTTTCTTTCTCTCTACCCATCTGTCTCACGTTATCTTTCTCTCTCATCTGTCTCTACGTCTTTCTTTCTCTCTAACCTTGTCTCTACGTCTTTCTTTCTCTTTACCCATCTGTCTCTACGTCTTTCTGTCTGTCTCTACGTTTTACTGTGTCTTCTGTCTGTCTTAGTCTTTCTGTCTGTCTCTACGTCTTCTTGTCTTTCTTGTCTGTCTCTACGTCTTTCTGTGTCCTTACCGTCTGTCTCTATCGTCTTTCTCTACCCATCTGTCTCTACGTCTTTCTGTCTGTCTCTACGTCTTTCTGTGTCTCTACCCGTCTGTCTATACGTCTTTCTGTCTGTCTCTTACGTCTTTCTGTGTCCTCTACCCGTCTGTCTTTTCTGTCTGTCTTACCCGGTCCTTTCTCCCTGTACGTCTTTCTGTCTGGCTCTCTACGTCCTTTCTGTGTCTCAACCCCCGTCCTGTCCTCTACGTCTTTCTGTGTCTCTACCCCCGTCTGTCCTTTCTGTCTGTCTCTACCGGTCTTTCTCCCTGTACGTCTTTCTGTCTACCGTCTGTCTGTTAGCGTTCAGTTTTCTTCTTCTCTGGAGCTATTAATGGACCTCCTACATAAACTAAAGATGTCTTCTTCTTCCTCCTCAGACAATGGCTCCCTGTAAAGGAAAGGAGAAGAAGGAGGAGCAGGTGATCAGTCTTGGTCTCAGGTGGCTGAAGGAGAGAACGTGTTTGGAGTTTGTCACATCTTCGCCTCCTTCAACCGACACCTTCGTCCCACGTCACCGACCTCTCCGGGAAGTACGTCTCTTCTTTTCTTATTCTGGGAGGGGTAGAAACAAGAGGAATCAACAGTGATGTCATGTAGAGACGTTCGTAGTCAGAAAGCATCATGGGTAGTTTAGTTAAACGTAGTGGGTGGTGGTCGTGAGTCCAGCTTGACAGGAAGTGTTTAGTGACTCTGCTCTGTGATTGGCCCGTGTGTCTCTAGGGAGACTATCTGCCGTGTGACCGGAGGGATGAGGTGAAGGGCCGACAGAGACGAGTCGTCTCTCTACGCCGCCTATGTCTGGCCGCTCAGGACGTCGCTCAGCGCTGCAAAGAGCTCGGAAATCACACGGCTGCACATCAAGCTGAGGGCCACCGGGGGGAACAGGTACCCGTCCTACCTGTCTCTTACGTCTGTCTCTACGTCTGTCTCTACGTCTGTCTCTACGTCTGTCTCTACGTCTGTCTGACCTACTTGTTATTTTCAGTGTAAAATGACAGAATCCATATGAAGTTATTATTGTGATTTGAAGTGTAAATCTATTTAATATACAGAGTGAGTAATAATAGTGAAATAAGGATCATTGAGAGAAGACGTTATGTCTTTAGAGCAGCGGTCAGCGCCACAGACGGTTCACGGACCGGTTCACGGACCGGTCTACAGGGTGTGGCGGATAAACACGACGAATAAAATGATGCGATCGGCATGAAAACAAATATATAAATGCATAAAAAATACAACTCACAATAATGAATCAGTGAGCCCTGAGCCTGTTTCTCTACAACGAGACGTCCCATCTGAGGGTAAAGGGAGACGATGACACCTGAGTCCCTCATGTCCAGTCTACTTCGTTATGTTCTGACTGCTGTCACTGCAGAACATCCTGCTTCACACACAGAGGATGTGTGGAATGAAGTCAGGGTCTTCAGTGCTTTAGTGGTGATCTCAGGATACTCAGCCCTTGATTTTTAACCCTAAACAGCAGAGTTGTCGTCTCAAACACACTTATAAGGCCACCGTCATTTACAACCCTCCAGCAGCTGGGTCTTCCTGTCGACACATGTTCTGCAGAGCGGCTTGGGGTGGCGTCAGAGTTACTCCTGAATGTTTAATCAGACTCCTGATATTGTCTGTTAAATGAAGATCTCTTTCTCTTGGAGGTTGTAGGTCTGTCTCCTTAGTGGCCTTTCTCCTTTACAAAGAAGCTCTACAAAGCTATTTATTAATTTGTGGCCCTTAATTTTTGAGGTAAACGCATCACGTGACCGAGACGAGCGTCTTGACACGTCAGGAGCCACAGGCGGGTGAAATTGGGAGAGAATCCGGTCATTTTTCAAAATAAACTTCTTACAGACTCTGATAATCAATAAACGGAAATAATATAATTATTTATTCTTTCTGTGCGGCCCGGTGCTTTAGAGGTATTTAATGTACTATCACAGTTTCTCTACAATAATAAATATGATTAATAGTCGTTCAGGAGGATCATCAGTCATTGGTCTGTGGGTCTCTGATCTCTAGTCATTGGTCTCTGATCTCTAGTCATTGGTCTCTGATCTCTAGTCTGTGGTCTCCTGATCTCTAGGTTTGTAGTCTCTGGTCCCTTGATTTGTAGTCTCTGGTCTCTAGTATCTAGTCTGTAGTCTCTGGTCCCTGATTTGTAGTCTCTAGTCTCTGATTTGTAGTCTCTGGTCCCTGATCTGTGGTCTCTGGTATCTAGTTTGTAGTCTCTGGGTCCCTGATTTGTAGTCTCTGGTCTCTAGTATCTAGTTTGTAGTCTGGTCCCTGATTTGTAGTCTCTAGTCTGTAGTCTCTGGGCTCCTGATTTGTAGTCGCAAGTCTGTAGTCTCTGTCCCTGATTTGTTCAGTCTGTGGTCCCTAGTATCTAGTCTCTGGTCCTGATTTGTAGTCCTCTAGTCTGATCTGTAGTCATCTGATCCTTTATCAGCTGGAGTGCTAACGTTAGCGGTTAGCATCACACTCCTGAAGGCTAAATACCCGTCACAAACGTACCGATGTTGATCAATAACAATAAAGACCGTAGATTCATCAGCAGACGTCGTGACTTTACTTCTGTTTGGTTCTAGAGTCTCTGAGATCTACTTCCTGTTTCACTTTCTGCTAGAGAAGAAGAAGTGAGACTCTTTAATCCTCGACGTGTCCGTCACATTGTTTATATGAAGCTCTGTTAGCATTTAGCTTAGCATGTAAACAAGACAATGTGTTTTATTCTGTTGTGTTCAGGGACAAGTTATAATATTGATTTATTATTGATTAAGACGTCTGAAAGAGATTCAAACTTCGCATAATATTCTAATAAACTAGTAAAGGTACCAGGATGTCTAAAACAGGAAGGTCCTGTGTTTCCCTGTGACCCTGAACGCATCATAAACCTGATTATTAATTATTGTTTTCAGGAACCAAGACTCCGGGTCCGGAGCTCAGTCGCTCTCAGGGCTCCTGGCTCGATCTGGAATGAGATCGGACGCATCGGTGAGTACAAATACTACTGTCCCTCTGGTTGTACTTGTACATGGATCAATACTGCTGTTTATCAGACTTCATCTGAAGTACACAAGTATTATCAGAAAGTGTACTACGAGTACTCATTATGCAGAATGGCTCCTTCCTGTGCCTTATTGTGTGTGTGTGTGTGTGTGTGTGTGTGTGTGTGTGAGTGTGTGTGTGTGTGTGTGTGTGTGTGTGTGTGTGTGTGTGTGTGTGTGTGTGTATATTATATATATAATATATATATATATATTATAGTCTCCTTAGATACTTGTGTACTACTGTGTAGACTAGAAGTACATTCTTGCATCATATATAACTCAGTAAAGTGTTTCCCTTCTCTGATGTACTGCAGTAGAACATGGAAATACTGCAGTAAAAGTACCTCTCAACTTGTACTAAAACAATAAAATTATTATGAAACATTTATATTTAAAGATCATATTTTATTTTTCATAACTTCTGTTGAAGTTAAAACGTAATAAATTCAGATTTCATTTATACAATTCAGATTACTATTTTAATCTGAAATGATTCAAACTGAACTGACCGTCTCCTTGTGTTGTCTCCCTCGTCTCCTCCCTCCTCAGAGGACGTGACTCTTCCCCTATCCCCTCAGACTCCCACCAGGAGGAAGGGAGGACGTCGCGGTCCGTCGTCTGTAAAAACTAGTTTCAAGATTTTCTGACAATAAAAACAATTTAAAGTCCAGTTTGTGTTTGTCCTCCGCGATCAATGAACTATTAGAATAAATATACAGGAAGGTGTTCACATTATTGTGTCCACCCCTTAATGTGTAGTTCAGGCAGGAGCGCAGCGAAACACCTTTAAATATCATCAGATCAATAAGTCAGCTCTGATGAGCACCCTTCAGTTCCCCATCATGCCCCTCTGGTTCTGGGTAGAGGGGGTGTGTTGCTCACAGCCCCCTCCCCCCCCCCCCCCACCGATCCACTTCCTGTTGAAGTCGGAAACAATTTTATGAACATTTATGGTTTTACACTTTTTACAAAATAAATCAACTACAAATGACGACGTACTCTAGACGAGGGGGTCCAATTAAAACTATATGTGTGTGTATATATTATATATTCAATAAGTCTAGTAGTAGTAACAACGTCTCTGTCGTCAACTGTCAAATCAAATAAGAAAGTACACATCAATTATTATTGTTGGTTTTCAAATGTAACTGGATGGATTATAAATAATACATAGAAATGCATCAATAAATGTTCTTCTCATTTCACGTAAAATAATGTCTGATTAAAGAATGACTGACAGAAAGCTTTTCCAAAATTGTTCATCTTAAAATGAAGTAATTCCATTTTAGAAACATTAATTTCACTGATTTGTTTAAATTCAAGTTCATTCAGGTGTGAAGTGATGTCAAATCAAAAAAGCCACAATATTATATTTTTGTCTTCTAAAAAGATAAATCAGTGTGCATGGACTTTATCTGAGGTTATTAAACGACTTGTTTCAGCTCTCTTCTCTCTGCCTCACATCATTTGAACAGTGAATTCATGCTGTTAGGATTCTGATCATATTGGGCTCTGAGGTTTATTTTCTGTGACTTCATTTCAGATGTGAGTGGATACGTTTGCTCAAGAGTTGTGCTTTGTCTCGTAGTGTCGCTTCATTACCGCTTTTAATAATCGTTGGCGTCTTGAACACGTGAGACCACACTGGTGTTACAACTGTCCCGTGGGAAGAATGAACCGATAAGAGTCTGTTCTTGGTCCAAGGACTCTGGTCTCTCTGAACCCTTTTCTCTATTTGGAGAAACGTCATGTGAAATAACTGACTCACGTAGTGTTTTCTCTCTCGTCCTCTTTGTGTGTCACGGTGTGAACATCTCACTCGAGTCAGGACACTTGTCAGAATACCCATATCTGATTGGCTGAGGCTGCATCACGTGATGTGATTTACACGCATTGGTCGGCGTGTTTCTTGCACCGCTGAACAAAGTGACGTAAAGGCTGAAAAAGGTGCGCCGTTTAAAATAAAAGCGCTCCTTCAAAATAAAATGGGTTTTAGGTCGTGGGTCCGGATACAGGCGTCACTGGGTCCAGATCCGGGACCGCGGTCCCCTATTAGTGACCCCTGCTCTAGACTTTGTTTCTAAATTGACGTACTATACTAATTGACGACATAGCTTACATATGTTATGACTTTTTAATACATTTTTTTTTCTTTTCATCTTTTTTTGGTATTTTGGGTTTTTGTTGAATAATCTCTTGACGACAGTTTGAATGTTGAAACTTTATTGATTCCACAGAACAGAACAAAGTCTTTATAATATTTTAAATAAGACAGAAAGCCGAAAGATAACAAAATGATAAAATATGATACAAAATTGAAACAACAAATGAAGGCATCCTTTGACCCACAATGCACTGCAGGAGGTTTGTAAAACGAACAGCGTTACTCCTCCGTCTGAAGGCTCTGCTCCTCCTGAATCTCCTCCTCTCCTTTCTCGCTCCTCTCCTTCCTTCTCCTCTTCCTGATAGAGGAGGTGTTCTCTCCATCATAGATAATGTCTTCCAGGGTCGGCAGCCGGAGGACAGAAATCTTCTTCAGGAAGAATCTTCTTAAAGATCGACTCGGCCTGAAATATTAATTATGTTTTATTTTATATCTCTTTTAAAAACCCAACATGTTGAACCGCCTACGCTCATATTACATTATATGTATATATTATATATATATGTATATAATATAAATATATATAATATATATATTATATATATAATATATATATATATATAATATATCATATATATATAATATATATATATAATATTATATATATATATATATATATTATATATATATATATATATGATATATATATGAATATATATATATATAATATATATATATATATATATATATATATATATATATATATATATATATATATACATATATATATAATATATATATTATATATATATACTATATATATATATATATATATATATATATATATTATATAATATATATATATATATATATATATATATATAATATATATATATATATTAGTGCTGGGCAAGTTAACGCGTTAACGCATTCATTCATTAACGCCGACAATTATTTTATCGCGCGTTAACGCAGTTTTCAAAAAAATATTATTAATTTTGAAAGTCCGTTGCTCTCTGCTCTGAACACACAGACCAGACAGACCATGGGGGTCACAGGAGGCGGGATGTTGATCATTTTAGATTCAATTATAGCGCTTAAATTATTCATAGAATATTACTTTCAACACACTTTGCTTTTTTTGTTGTGTTGATTTCATAAAATATATATAATATAGAATTTAACTGCTACTGTGTGAAGGAATACTGCTGTTAAAAAGCACCTGATGTGTTAGTGTTTTGTAAATCAAATGTTATGTTCATATAGCAGTACTTTTAAAATGAAAGTGTGCAATACACTACTTTTTAATTCATTATTGAATTTTGCGCATAAACAATGAGATTAATCGCGATTAAAAATTGTAATCGTTGCCCAGCACTAATATATATATATATATATATACTATTATATATATATTAAACATCTCTACTATAATATGTTTTTATATTGATAGGTCGATAAATACCACCAATATATATATTTGTTATTATTAGAATTTCTTTTAATAAAAAATTATTAATATATAAATAAATAAACAAATTAAATGAAATAATTAATTAATGTAGTTATGTATTAATTTACAGTTACAGTTAACAATAATGATTCTTTATAACAAATAAATTATTATTGATCAGAACAGGTCGACTCCAAATGTACGCTAACGTCCGGTAGCTTAATGCTAATAATGCTCACTGTAACGAGCCCAATCAGCAGCCAATCAGCTGCTCTCACCTGAGCGACGGCGTGTTCGTGATCCAGAGCTCCGTCAGGCTCCAAAGGTCACGAACACGTTGGATGGGAGGTCGTGAACCTTTGACCTCCGAGAACCGTCGGCCATGTTGAAATACAGACACCAGAGGACAGACGGGTTCTCTCTGGCAGACAGACAGGTAACAGTGATAACATATTAGTACAGACAGGTATACAGTGATAACATATTAGTACAGGACAGGTACAGCGTACTACACATATTAGTACAGACAGGTAACAGCGATAACATATTAGTACAGAACATGAACAGTGATACATATTAGTACAGACAGGTAACAGGTGATAACATATTAGTACAGACAGGTAACAGTGATAACAAATTAGTACAGACAGGTAACAGTGATAACATATTAGTACAGACCAGGTAACAGTGATAACATAATTAGTACAGACAGGTAAACAGTGATAACATATTAGTACAGACAGGTAACCAGTGATAACATATTAGTACAGACAGGTAAACAGTGATAAGCATATTAGTAGCAGACAGGTAACAGTGATAACATAAATTAGTACAGACAGGTAACAGTGATAACATATTAGTACAGACAGGTAACAGTGATAACATATTAGTACAGACAGGTAACAGTGATAACATATTAGTACAGACAGGTAACAGTGATAACATATTAGTACAGACCAGGTAACAGTGATAACATATTAGTACAGACAGGTAACAGTGATAACATATTAGTACGACACCAGAGGACAGCTGTTGTTCAGTTAAAGTCTGCTTCTAAAACTTCCAATGAACTGTGGTTTTGAGTTCATAGAGGAACGATTTTAGAGAAGATCTTAAGTACACTACAACAACCCTTTCATTATTAAAGACTACTTAATTACTCTGTTCGCTATTTTTTTTAACTAGCAACCAATCTACTTCCTGTTTACATCGACACATCAGCCCAGTGAAGAGGTCACGTGATATTCGTTTTCAGGCGTGTTAGTCTGGACGGAGATCAATTAGAAAACGATGCTGAAACGCCGTGTGGACGGAGAGTAGTGTGGCTGTAGCCTTAGTAAAGTCAGGACAGACGGGGTTCTTTCTGAAGAGTCAGATTAACACACACACAACACACAAACACGTTTATGCTCCTTTTGGGGACTCATGTCTCAACGACCCTCTTCGGGACGAAAACATTTTTCATTTTTCTCTTTTAATAAAATAATAATAATGAAGATAATTATAATAATTATAGTGTGAATGTTGAAGACAAAAGAAGCTGAAGCTGCAGTTTAAACAAAAAACTTCTCTCCTCCTCCCTTCAGCTGTGATGAATCTCTTTATACCTGCATCCATCCATCCCCTGTGAGTCGTGTGTGTGTCAGCTGTGTGTGCCTGCTGCTGAGTGTGTGTGTGTTCTCTGCAGGTTGTTCATGTTATAATTAACAGAGAAGAACATGATGAATGAATTAAAGAAAGAGAAAGGAGGTCAAGAGGAGACAAAGTTTCATCTCCTTTTACTTTGTGTTTATATTTATTATTATTATTAATATTATTATTATTATTTATTATATTATATTATCATTATAGCAACATGAACCCAGAAATAACCAACTTTGTTTTGATTTAATAGTAATAAACAGATTTAATAAGACATCATGAGACTGATTTATGAAGCTAACAACTTTTAAAATGCTTGTTTTCTGGATGGAGTTCTGATCATCGATGCTAAGCTAACATTGTAGATTCTCCATCTGTGTGTGTGTGTGTGTGTGTGTGTTACCTTGGTCATGTGACTGTGGCGTGCGGAACATCCTGGTAACCACCGGCGACAGGTCCTCGAAGGCGGAGCCAACTGACTGACAGGTGAGGTGAACCAAATCTACGACAGACGGGAAAGAAGTGTCAACACGCTTCATTTGAGTGGTCTCCATGGCAACGGAGCGACTGTAACCGTTATTGATCGGTGTAGCTCAGCTGCTAACATGTTAGCTAAGCTAACACTCAAGTGATAGTTGGTGGTTGAAAACTTAACTTCTACCCTTTTTATGTTCAATGAATTTACATATAATCATTGTATATTATATTTAATATTTAATATTACGCTCTGAAGACGTGACCTCATTCTTTTTCAGAACCAGGTCAATATTTTCTGAGCATCACAACCATGAATGAAGGCGTGAACCAATCAGAACGGACGTCATGTCGAAGCTTTAACTATAATGTAGCAAAGACAGAAAACTTTATTAGTCCTTTGAACCTCGACACAGGAAGGAAATAAATATATCTGACAAAATGAACACAAACTGACTCAGTTCATCAAAACCTGACTAATTATTCAATGCCTTAAAAATAATGTTTTCATTTTAGAATCTACACACTCTGAGGTGTGTGTGTGTGTGTGTGTGTGTGTGTGTGTGTGTGTGTGTGTGTGTGTGCAGATAAATGGTGTTTTGTTTTAAAGGCGTTCAGGCCCACTGCCTCAGTAACCAATCACACGGCAGCATCAGGAGGAGAAGAAGATGATGATGATGGTGGTTTGACAGGCGGAACACACACACACACACACACACACACACACACACACACACAC
>JAVDOI010000016.1:17461960-17486960 GCA_032191485.1 Leptoclinus maculatus
GTTGAATGAGTGTGTTTAGTCTCTCAGGATGATGAACTGAGTCCACTAAGAGGTCTCAGATGGAGACTTTAAGTCACATGTTGTCACTTTATATTTAACCTTCTCAGTAAAAATCCAGAATAGAACATTGTGGCGTCAGTAAGAACTGTGTTTATTAATACAAACTGTTTATTATCATTTAAAAGCTACATTCGTAAGGAGCCAAACTGACTATGAAATAAAAGAATGTCCCTCAGTAAACTATCAGCACATTAAAACATATTATTATAATAACAATGTGTTACCTACGATGTGACATGAAGCTTTAAGTTACTTAATTTGGTCTCATTTAGCAGCTGGCTAGTTAGCACGCTAACGTTAGTGTGTGTGTGTGGTCATATCCTCTGAGGCTCACAGAATACGTAAATGAGCTGAGCCCTGGGCGACACCCCCTCATGAATATTCATGCTCTGCTCTAATGAGACGGCCTCAGGGTTGAGGTGGTATTTAGATACTGAAGTACATCCGAGTACTATGA
The DNA here is from genome assembly GCA_032191485.1 of Leptoclinus maculatus. Classification (NCBI taxonomy): domain Eukaryota; kingdom Metazoa; phylum Chordata; class Actinopteri; order Perciformes; family Stichaeidae; genus Leptoclinus; species Leptoclinus maculatus. The sequence continues at coordinate 17,462,478 of JAVDOI010000016.1, forward strand.
CAGTAAACCAGGAGCTGAAGGAGTAGTAGAACAAATAGAGGTGCTAACTAGAACCATATAAGGTTCTTTGGCTGGTCATCAAAGGAGAACCTTTTATGAAGCTTTCACCTGGAACCCTTTCAGATGGTTTTACCTTAAACGCAACACAAAGGGTTCCACCCAGAACCCCTATGAGAGGTTCTACAGAAAACCCTTCTATGGTGTAAAGGTACCACCCAGAACCCCTACGAGAGGTTCTACAGAGAACCCTTCTATGGTGTAAAGGTACCACCCAGAACCCCTATGAGAGGTTCTACAGAAAACCCTTCTATGGTGTAAGAGTTCCACCCAGAACCCCTATGAGAGGTTCTACAGAGAACCCTTCTATGGTGTAAGAGTTCCACCCAGAACCCCTATGAGAGGTTCTACAGAAAACCCTTCTATGGTGTAAAGGTACCACCCAGAACCCCTATGAGAGGTTCTACAGAGAACCCTTCTATGGTGTAAGAGTTCCACCCAGAACCCCTATGAGAGGTTCTACAGAGAACCCTTCTGTGGTGTAAGAGTTCCACCCAGAACCCCTATGAGAGGTTCTACAGAGAACCCTTCTGTGGTGTAAGAGTTCCACCCAGAACCCCTATGAGAGGTTCTACAGAGAACCCTTCTGTGGTGTAAGAGTTCCACCCAGAACCCCTATGAGAGGTTCTACAGAGAACCCTTCTGTGGTGTAAGAGTTCCACCCAGAACCCCTATGAGAGGTTCTACAGAGAACCCTTCTGTGGTGTAAGAGTTCCACCCAGAACCCCTCTGAGAGGTTCTACAGAGAACCCTTCTGTGGTGTAAGAGTTCCACCCAGAACCCCTATGAGAGGTTCTACAGAGAACCCTTCTGTGGTGTAAGAGTTCCACCCAGAACCCCTATGAGAGGTTCTACAGAGAACCCTTCTATGGTGTAAGAGTTCCACCCAGAACCCCTCTGAGAGGTTCTACAGAGAACCCGTCTATGGTGTAAAGGTACCACCCAGAACCCCTATGAGAGAACCCTTCTGTGGTGTAAGAGTTCCACCCAGAACCCCTATGAGAGGTTCTACAGAGAACCCTTCTATGGTGCAAGAGTTCCACCCAGAACCCCTCTGAGAGGTTCTACAGAGAACCCTTCTGTGGTGTAAGAGTTCCACCCAGAACCCCTATGAGAGGTTCTACAGAGAACCCTTCTGTGGTGTAAGAGTTCCACCCAGAACCCCTATGAGAGGTTCTACAGAGAACCCTTCTGTGGTGTAAGAGTTCCACCCAGAACCCCTATGAGAGGTTCTACAGAGAACCCGTCTATGGTGTAAAGGTACCACCCAGAACCCCTATGAGAGGTTCTACAGAGAACCCTTCTGTGGTGTAAGAGTTCCACCCAGAACCCCTATGAGAGGTTCTACAGAGAACCCTTCTGTGGTGTAAGAGTTCCACCCAGAACCCCTATGAGAGGTTCTACAGAGAACCCTTCTGTGGTGTAAGAGTTCCACCCAGAACCCCTATGAGAGGTTCTACAGAGAACCCTTCTGTGGTGTAAAGGTACCACCCAGAACCCCTCTGAGAGAAGTACTCAAATGTAGGTACTTGTACTTGTTTGAATAAAAGTGGCATTGGTGCATCCCGAGTGGTACCAGTAGTAGTACTAGTACCAATAGTAGTAGTAGTATTAGTAGTATTGTCAGTATTACACCATATGGCAGACAGACAGGTTCTTACCTACAGAAACACTGGGGTATCTCCCCGAGGCCGTAGACAGGAAACAGGAAGGGCGTGTTGCCGTAGCGACCCAGGCAGCGCAGGAAGTGACGCGTGGAGGCGAGGCCCTCCTCTGTGGGCGTGTCTTCTGTTACCATGGCGATGGAGTGAAGGAGGAAGTGCTGCAGGTTGTCACCAAGCTGCTGGTCACACAGGAACTCCAAATATGGCCGACCATTGTAGGCTGGAGTCAACGGGGATTAAGGACTTCATTACCCACAATGCCTCTTGAACTGACATGTCAGCGGTTGGTCAGGTGACCTGTCTTACCTCGCTGCTCCTCCGTTTCCTCCACACAGGAAGTCAGGTAACGCATCAACTTCCTCTTTTCTACCACAGACAGCTGACGACTCGCAAACACATCAGCTCTGCTGCAGGGCACCTGAGAGACAGACAGGTACACACAGAGAGAGACAGACAGACAGACAGGTACACACAGAGAGAGACAGACAGGTACACACAGAGAGAGACAGACAGACAGACAGGTACACACAGAGAGAGACAGACAGGTACACACAGAGAGAGACAGACAGGTACACACAGAGAGACAGGTACACACAGAGAGAGACAGACAGGTACACACAGAGAGAGACAGACAGGTACATACAGAGAGAGACAGACAGGTACATACAGAGAGAGAGGTACACACAGAGAGACAGGTACACACAGAGAGAGACAGACAGGTACACACAGAGAGAGACAGACAGGTACACACAGAGAGACAGGTACGCACAGAGAGAGACAGACAGGTACACACAGAGAGACAGGTCAATGAGAGAGACAGACAGGTACATACAGAGAGAGACAGACAGGTACACACAGAGAGAGACAGACAGGTACACACAGAGAGAGACAGACAGGTACACACAGAGAGAGACAGAGACAGAGAGAGAGACAGATTATAAATAACCTGAGGTAAATTTGTGAATTGTGATGTTTAGCTTTATAAAAAAAGTGTCCTTAAAAGGTGAACAGACAGACAGGTGGTGCACTAACCTGTTCCACCTGTCCGTGGCGATAGGTGAGTATTCTGGTGACATTCTTGAACTCTGCATAGCGACTGACATTTGATTTGATGAGCAGGTCGACCAATGAGCCGCGAGAGTACAAGAGCTGGAGGAAGAAGACAAACCTTTAACCATAATAATATTCATGATTTAACATTGTCATGTTATATCTTGTTATAGTGTTATTTCATATTGATGTTTTATTATAACTAGTGCTGGGCAAGTTAACGCGTTATTATCGCGTTAACGCATTCATTAATTAACGCCGACAATTATTTTATCGCACGTTAACGCAGTTTTCTTTTTTTATTATTAAGCGACATTTTTAACACAAGAACCGTCAGCGAGCGGTGAACAGCTGTTTGTGTGGCGTGTCTTCCGTCTCTTCCTGTTTCCTTCACCTACACTCCCCTGGGTCCTAAGTCCCTCCATGTACAGCTTCTTATCACCCTCTATGTACCAACGTACATTTATAACAAATACCACACATATTACGGTAATCAGCGTTAAATATGTGTCTGACCAAAATACCACAACAAGAAATGATTAATTTAAATTATGTTTTTAGAGTTTTTAAAGTGTTTTGTTTGTAATATGTATAATAAGCATCATTTAGTTATCACTACTGAGAATTTAACAAACATAAAAACATGACGTAGATAGGTTTGTAGTTTTCAAGGTGTATATTTAAATTGCATGTATTACACACATGAGCCAGCAAGTCTGAACGGTAACGGAACATAACGGAACTTAAACTGTAACCGAGGGAAATGAAGACGCTGTAGACATCTGAACGCTGATTGGCCAAGACTCGACACGTCACATCAAAGATGTTTTATTGTGAAGATCACGACATCACCTTTTCTCCTCGTCTCACTCCAATCGGAGAAACGCTGGCTGGCCAGTTCGACGTACTCTGCTTTTTATCGTTATGTTAGCAAGCACATACATTAAGACAATGATACGAGTAGAAGCGCTCCGGATAGTTACCGAGTCACAGTGTGTTCACATGTACGCGATCGTCAGAGCCCACGGAGGTACCTTACCCCCCCCCCTCAAAAAAACACTCCTCGAATTTACACTGATCTCAGAAATGGTCTCTGGAGTTCTAAAATAGCCGGAAATCCGCCGAACGGCGGAAAAGTCTCATGCCTGTATGTAGTATTCCGTTTATATGAAATTGCTATATTATGTTATATTATTTTCATATTACATTGCTGTTATGTTATATTGTTATGTAGTATTCTTGTTATGTTATATTGTTATGTAGTATTCTTGTTTTGTTATGTTATATTGTTATGTAGTATTCTTGTTATGTTATATTGTTATGTAGTATTCTTGTTATGTTATATTGTTATGTAGTATTCTTGTTTTGTTATGTTATATTGTTATGTAGTATTCTTGTTATGTTATATTGTTATGTAGTATTCTTGATATGTTATATTGTTATGTAGTATTCTTGTTATGTTATATTGTTATGTAGTATTCTTGTTATGTTATATTGTTATGTAGTATTCTTGTTTTGTTATATTGTTATGTAGTATTCTTGTTTTGTTATATTGTTATGTAGTATTCTTGTTTTGTTATGTTATATTGTTATGTAGTATTCTTGTTTTGTTATATTGTTATGTAGTATTCTTGTTATGTTATATTGTTATGTAGTATTCTTGTTTTGTTATGTTATAATGTAGTATTCTTGTTTTGTTATATTGTTATGTAGTATTCTTGTTATGTTATATTGTTATGTAGTATTCTTGTTTTGTTTTGTTATATTGTTATGTAGTATTCTTGTTATGTTATATTGTTATGTAGTATTCTTGTTTTGTTATATTGTTATGTAGTATTCTTGTTATGTTATATTGTTATGTAGTATTCTTGTTTTGTTATGTTATATTGTTATGTAGTATTCTTGTTTTGTTTTGTTATATTGTTATGTAGTATTCTTGTTATGTTATATTGTTATGTAGTATTCTTGTTATGTTATATTGTTATGTAGTATTCTTGTTTTGTTATATTGTTATGTAGTATTCTTGTTTTGTTATATTGTTATGTAGTATTCTTGTTTTGTTATATTGTTATGTAGTATTCTTGTTTTGTTATGTTATATTGTTATGTAGTATTCTTGTTTTGTTATATTGTTATGTAGTATTCTTGTTTTGTTATGTTATATTGTTATGTAGTATTCTTGTTTTGTTATATTGTTATGTAGTATTCTTGTTTTGTTATGTTATATTGTTATGTAGTATTCTTGTTTTGTTATATTGCTATGTAGTATTCTTGTTTTGTTATGTTATATTGTTATGTAGTATTCTTGTTTTGTTATATTGTTATGTAGTATTCTTGTTTTGTTATATTGTTATGTAGTATTCTTGTTTTGTTATGTTATATTGTTATGTAGTATTCTTGTTTTGTTATGTTATATTGTTATGTAGTATTCTTGTTTTGTTATATTGTTATGTAGTATTCTTGTTTTGTTATGTTATATTGTTATGTAGTATTCTTGTTATGTTATATTGTTATGTAGTATTCTTGTTTTGTTATATTGTTATGTAGTATTCTTGTTATGTTATATTGTTATGTAGTATTCTTGTTTTGTTATATTGTTATGTAGTATTCTTGTTTTGTTATATTGTTATGTAGTATTCTTGTTTTGTTATATTGTTATGTAGTATTCTTGTTTTGTTATGTTATATTGTTATGTAGTATTCTTGTTTTGTTATATTGTTATGTAGTATTCTTGTTATGTTATATTGTTATGTAGTATTCTTGTTTTGTTATGTTATATTGTTATGTAGTATTCTTGTTATGTTATATTGTTATGTAGTATTCTTGTTATGTTATATTGTTATGTAGTATTCTTGTTTTGTTATATTGTTATGTAGTATTCTTGTTGTTATATTGTTATGTAGTATTCTTGTTTTGTTATATTGTTATGTAGTATTCTTGTTTTGTTATGTTATATTGTTATGTAGTATTCTTGTTTTGTTATATTGTTATGTAGTATTCTTGTTTTGTTATATTGTTATGTAGTATTCTTGTTTTGTTATATTGTTATGTAGTATTCTTGTTTTGTTATATTGTTATGTAGTATTCTTGTTTTGTTATATTGTTATGTAGTATTCTTGTTTTGTTATATTGTTATGTAGTATTCTTGTTTTGTTATATTGTTATGTAGTATTCTTGTTTTGTTATATTGTTATGTAGTATTCTTGTTTTGTTATGTTATATTGTTATGTAGTATTCTTGTTTTGTTATATTGTTATGTAGTATTCTTGTTATGTTATATTGTTATGTAGTATTCTTGTTTTGTTATGTTATATTGTTATGTAGTATTCTTGTTATGTTATATTGTTATGTAGTATTCTTGTTATGTTATATTGTTATGTAGTATTCTTGTTTTGTTATATTGTTATGTAGTATTCTTGTTGTTATATTGTTATGTAGTATTCTTGTTTTGTTATATTGTTATGTAGTATTCTTGTTTTGTTATGTTATATTGTTATGTAGTATTCTTGTTTTGTTATATTGTTATGTAGTATTCTTGTTTTGTTATATTGTTATGTAGTATTCTTGTTTTGTTATATTGTTATGTAGTATTCTTGTTTTGTTATATTGTTATGTAGTATTCTTGTTTTGTTATATTGTTATGTAGTATTCTTGTTTTGTTATATTGTTATGTAGTATTCTTGTTTTGTTATATTGTTATGTAGTATTCTGTTTATATGAACCTGCATCATGTTGTTATATTGTGAAGTTATATTACATCGCATTACCTTGGAGACCAGGTCGATGTTGAACCTGCGTCCTTCCTTCACCAGCTGAGCGTAGCTGATTTTCTTCTTGGTCGGCTCTGATTGGCTCTGAGCAGCAGTGGGGGGTGGCTGGTCTGCCTCTGGCTCCTCCCCCTCTGTTTGGAAGGGCTGTGTGATTGGACAAAAAGTATTCACCCATCATCCAGAACTGTGATTATCTGTTGACATTTATTCTTGAGCAAGGAAAAATACAGTAATAAAATAAATATAGTATATAAATAAATAAATAGATGTATAACATAAATACATTTTTAATAGACAGACAAACAGACAGACTATGAGATAAGATCAAAGGTCTCCTCGTTGGACCTTTCTACCTTCCTCACCTGTTCTTCTTCTTCTTCTGGTTTCTGGTTTGTTTCTTCGCACTTTGAATCTACAAAAAAAATAAACACATTTGTGTTTTTTTCTGCAGATTTCAGATTAAAGTCTGAATTATATTTATTATATTGAAGTGTTTCTGACTGAAAACTGCAGATTCTGTCTCTGACGTTTCTTTGACAGCGGCTGTGGTGTTTGGAGCATCAGGACTCTGAGCTTCCTCCTCTTCGTCTTCCTCACTGAGAGCAACATTAATAACTCAATGAAGAACGTATTGATATCTGTGTCTCAGGACACACGTTCACACATCAAACCACAATAAACTACAATTCAGCCTCAAGTTGTAGTTTACATCTATATCTGTCCGATCGTATTTGTGTGAAATTGTCATAATTAGCATATTAATTCTTAAATTATGGGGTCAGAGTTGAGAAGGACCAGGACTACCTGGTGAAGCAGAACACCTGCAGGTTTCTGATGTAGGCGGAGTCAGAGTTTGACAGGTAGATCAGCTCCTCCCCGTCCTCCAACAGGCTCGACCAATCATGAAGCTCTTCTGGCTGAGGCTCCTCCTACAGCACACACACACACACACACACACACACACACACACACACACACACACACACACACACACACACACACACACACACACACACACACACACAGTCAGTAATCATTTTATACTTTCTCTACCTTCTATACTTTATATACTTTATATACCACACCTGTAGTGGGCCCAGTAGGACTATGCTTACTGGGCCCACTACAGGTGTGGTCCACTACTTTAACAGGTTCAGTAGCAGCCAATCAGAGAGCAGCGAGGTCCTCACATGGTGCTGTTGTATCCAGGTGAGTAGAGAGTTGAAGGTGAAGCTCGCCCAGTTAGCTGCGTAATAACTCCTCCTGAACACACACACAGTTTACAGTCAGCTCACAATATTTGGATTTTGTCATATTAATAATTACAAAACTGAAATATATTTAAAATCATGAGAACTTACCTGTCGAGGTGAAGAACTCTCTGACCGACTCTGGAGAAAGCTGCTGCTACCACCGACTCAGCAAGACCTCAACACACGATCAATAATCTAGAATCAATTACTGCAGTACTATATGTACCTCTGAGCTGTAGTACAGTATAAAGTACTATATGTACCTCTGAGCTGTAGTACAGTATAAAGTACTATATGTACCTCTGAGCTGTAGTACAGTATAAAGTACTATATGTACCTCTGAGCTGTAGTACAGTATAAAGTACTATATGTACCTCTGAGCTGTAGTACAGTATAAAGTACTATATGTACCTCTGAGCTGTAGTACAGTATAAAGTACTATATGTACCTCTGAGCTGTAGTAACTGTACAGTACTGTTACTATAACAGTACTCGTGGGTTAGCTGTCACTTAACGTTACACAGCAGCTCTCATTAGCCTGTTAGCCAACAGCACCGCGGGCTAACATTAGCATCAGGCTAAAGAGCAGCAGAATGACACAACGTAAAACATCACACTAACGAAGCTAACGTTAGCTCCGCTGCTAACATCAACAAACAGCAGGTTTGATGTTGTTATTCCCAGCAGCTAACACAGCAGAATGGGCGTTAGCTGCTAGCCGCTTTCATTAACAATGAATTGGACGTTAGCCGCTAGCTAACACACAGAGTTACCCGCTTTTCTCACCGATTTAAACCGTATTTCCGGGATGTTTTGGAACCGAACAGTCACGAGGCGGATCAGAGAATCGTTCAGATCATAACATGTAATAAAAACTCAGGTGTTCACGTACCTGTACCCAGAATGACGACGTCAAATTCAGACGGCAGCTCCTCGGTGGCCATGTTGAAAGCAGGGAAACAGAGAGTCACGTGACAGGGAGAGAGTCACGTGACAGGGAGAGCGTCACGATCACTGATCAACCAATCATTAACAAGCTGGTTATATCTATGAATATAAACATATATTATTGTTATTATGTGTGTGATATACTTCCTACAAACTTTTTATTTATTGTGTATATTTGTTGTAAATTATTCATTTATTTATTTAATATTGAAGTTATTATGACGAATGATAATAACGGCAATATTACTAATAATATTTATGATGATAATAATAACAATAATATTGATGATGATGATGATGATGATAAAGAGTGAGTCACTAACAGAGATCAGATTGTGATGATCACTGAGACACAGCTTCTTCTTCTCTGGTGCTTTCTGTCACTTCCAAGTCCAACACACACACACACACACACACACACACACACACACTCACTCACTCACTCACTCACTCACACACACTCACTCACACTCACACACGCACACACGCACACACGCACACACGCACACACTCACACACTCACACACTCACTGAGTGATATGAAGCCAAGAACAGTCTGTTTCTCCTTTATTCATCTTAAAAAGACCAGATGGTTAAAATACATTCATGCTCTCCTCTTCTATCTCCTCTCCTCCTCTCCTCTCCTCCTCTCCTCTCCTCCTCTCCTCTCCTTGTCTCCTCACCTTATCTCCTCCTCCTGTCTATATATTTATGTTACAAAACATTATATTATTGCTAATTTACTAATTTACTAGTTTATGGTTCTTAGCAGACTAAGTGTACAAAAAAATTGTTTGTGTGTGTATGTGTGTGTTTGTGTTTGTGTGTGTGTGTGTGTGTGTGTGTGTGTGTGTGTGTGTGTGTGTGTGTGTGTGTGCGCGTTTTTGTGTGTGTGTGTGTGTGTGTTTGTGTGTTAAATCTTTCTGGCATCTCTTCAGTGACTGAAGTTTCTTTTGTAGCTCGTTAGCGTTGAGGTGTTAACGAGCGCTGTGTGCTGATTGGACGACTCTGATCAGCTGCCAAAACGGTCGCTGCTCGTTTCCTGTCGACAGAAAAAAGAGAAAACAACCTCGAAGGAGAAGATCCTGAAGTTTAGTGAAGAATGAGAAGCTTTTCTCTCTTTATTAAAGAAAGTTCTTAAGTCTCTTAAGTTTTATATCAATAGATGATATAGACGTGATGCATTCAAGTGTTTTATATCAATAGATGATATAGACGTGATGCATTCAGGTGTTTTATATCAATAGATGATATAGACGTGATGCATTCAGGTGTTTTATATCAATAGATGATATAGACGTGATGCATTCAGGTGTTTTATATCAATAGATGATATAGACGTGATGCATTCAGGTGTTTTATATCAATAGATGATATAGACGTGATGCATTCAGGTGACATTTTATCTGCTCTGTAAAGGTTATTTTGATTATTTTAATTTGAAACTGATTAAAAAAAGATGATCACCTGATGAAGCTGAAGTGTCAGTTGATGCTGCAATTATTTTGGACCAAAACATCCCAGTAAACTGTATCATTATAATAATAATAATAATAATAATGATAATAATTATTACTAATCACTTTTCTGAAGTACTTCATTGAAGGAGTACTCTGTAGTATTCCCTCGTCTGTGAATTTCTTATATTCACGTTTTATTTTATTTAGCTTTATTCCAAAATCAGCTGTCAATCACTCACCTGTCAAATTCCCGTTCCAGAGGCCCCGCCCCCAGGTGCGCCCTTTTAGCCAATGGGAGGCCTGTCCGTGTCCTGTCCCTGCGTGTGATTGGCTGACGTGAGACAGAGAGCACGAGGAGAGAGAGAGAGAGAGAGAGAGAGAGAGAGAGAGAGAGAGAGAGAGAGAGAGAGAGAGAGAGAGAGAGAGAGACAGAGAGAGAGAGAGAGAGAGAGAGAGAGAGAGAGAGAGAGAGAGAGAGAGAGAGAGAGAGAGAGAGAGAGAGAGAGAGAGAGAGAGAGAAGAGTCAGTCAGAGTGGCGGGAACAGGCGGAGACAGACTGCGGATGATAAGACAAGAAGAAGAAGAAAAAACTTCACTCTTCTTCTTCTCTGTTTCCTGCTCCGAGATGGCGGGGTCCTCCACAACCTCCCCCACCGACCCTCTCTTCCACTCCGACCTGCCCTACAGCGCTCCTAACCCGGCCAGCTCCGCGCACCTGTCCGGAGCTTACCTGAGCGGCAGAGTCCCGGTCAATGTGAACGGGACGAGCGGTACCGCGAGCGGCGCCGTCACCGCTCCGCCGCCTCACACCTCGTGTAAGATGGTGGAAGTTCACGGCGTGCAGGTGGCGTCGTTCCCGGTGGACGGAGCGGAGCTGATCTGCCTCCCGCAGGTGTTTGAGCTGTTCCTGAAGCACCTGGTCGGAGGTCTGCACACCGTGTACACCAAGCTGAAGCGGCTGCACGTGAGTCCGGTGGTCTGCAGCGTGGAGCAGGTCCGCGTGCTGCGGGGGCTCGGAGCCATCCAACCGGGAGTCAACCGGTGTAAGCTCATCACACGGGCCGACTTCGAGACGCTGTACCGGGACTGTACCAACGCCAGGTGAGCCGGGGCACCGGAGGAGTCTGGTTCAGTTTAAATCTGTTTATTAGAATTAATAAAACTCATGAAATGAATTCACCTGTTAGACACTAATCAAGAATATAATTATCATTGTTTCAGAATAAATGAAGAATATATTTCCTTAATTAATAAAACGTATGAATATTATTTATTGAAATCAGTCCGTTAATAGAGAACCAGAGTTTTTGATTCTGTATATTTTATGATTATTGATCAGCTTCAATACTATCGAACGATTCATCAGATTAAATCTTTTTTGATATATTTAATTAGTTTCAGCAGCAAAAACACTGAAAGATCTGTAAAATAATAAATGAATGAATAAATAAACAGTCTTTACATAATAATACATTTATATAATATAACATAACAAACCTTTAAAGGGAAATAAAGGATCATGTGTACAGAAAGATATACATTATATAAATAACATATAGTAATAGCGGAATAATAAAATAAATGATGACGTCTACTAATAACAGCAACAGTGGATATAATATAATAAATTGATGAATAGAAATCTGACTCATAATAAAAATAAATATTTGTTCAGTCATGAAACAGTTGTCTTGTTTCCACTATAAATATAAGTTAATAGGTATACTGTGTACATTAGTGTATATATAGTTATACGATCATTAATTCATCATTTAATAAGGAGCTCATCGATGGAATTATTTCCATCACTGATGTCTCTGCTGATTATTTTCTCAATAAATCTAAAAATGTTTTCAATCATTTTCCTGTGAAATAAAACAAATATATTATTATTAACATGAAAATACACGATAAACACTTTTAAACTGGACCGTGTGATTAGTTATTATTTTAATAAATCATCTGATAATTTATTAAAATCCTCACCAGCTCTTTTACGTTCATCTAGTAAATTATTAATTTAGTGAATATTCTCCAGTAACCAATGAATATAATCTATTTATACAATATATACATACCATATATGTGTATATATATATATACACACCATGTGATTGTTTATCTGGACAGTAAATTATTAAATATTGAATTATGTCAGTTCATTTTTTTATTTTAGTTAACTACACTGGTCTACTGTAACTAGTACACTGTACTAGTTTACTGCACCGGTCTACTGTAACTAGTACACTGTACCAGTTTACTGCACCGGTCTACTGTAACTAGTACACTGTACCAGTTTACTGCACTGGTCTACTGTAACTAGTACACTGTACCAGTTTACTACACTGGTCTACTGTAACTAGTACACTGTACTAGTTTACTGCACCGGTCTACTGTAACTAGTACACTGTACCAGTTTACTGCACTGGTCTACTGTAACTAGTACACTGTACCAGTTTACTGCACCGGTCTACTGTAACTAGTACACTGTACCAGTTTACTGCACTGGTCTACTGTAACTAGTACACTGTACCAGTTTACTGCACCGGTCTACTGTAACTAGTACACTGTACCAGTTTACTGCACCGGTCTACTGTAACTAGTACACTGTACCAGTTTACTGCACCGGTCTAATGTAACTAGTACACTGTACTAGTTTACTACACCGGTCTACTGTAACTAGTACACTGTACTAGTTTACTACACCGGTCTACTGTAACTAGTACACTGTACCAGTTTACTGCACCGGTCTAATGTAACTAGTACACTGTACTAGTTTACTGCACCAGTCTACTGTAACTAGTACACTGTACTAGTTTACTACACCGGTCTACTGTAACTAGTACACTGTACTAGTTTACTGCACCGGTCTACTGTAACTAGTACACTCTACTAGTTTACTGCACCGGTCTACTGTAACTAGTACACTGTACCAGTTTACTACACTGGTCTAATGTAACTAGTACACTGTACTAGTTTACTGCACCGGTCTACTGTAACTAGTACACTCTACTAGTTTACTGCACCGGTCTACTGTAACTAGTACACTGTACCAGTTTACTACACTGGTCTAATGTAACTAGTACACTGTACCAGTTTACTGCACCGGTCTAATGTAACTAGTACACTCTACTAGTTTACTGCACCAGTCTACTGTAACTAGTACACTGTACTAGTTTACTACACTGGTCTACTGTAACTAGTACACTGTACCAGTTTACTGCACTGGTCTAATGTAACTAGTACACTGTACCAGTTTACTGCACTGGTCTACTGTAACTAGTACACTACCAGTTTACTGCACTGGTCTAATGTAACTAGTACACTGTACCAGTTTACTACACTGGTCTAATGTAACTAGTACACTGTAACAGTTTACTGCACTGGTCTACTGTAACTAGTACACTGTACCAGTTCACTGCACTGGTCTAATGTAACTAGTACACTGTACCAGTTTACTACACTGGTCTAATGTAACTAGTACACTGTACCAGTTTACTACACTGGTCTAATGTAACTAGTACACTGTAGTAGTTTACTGCACTGGTCTACTGTAACTAGTACACTGTAACAGTTTACTGCACTGGTCTACTGTAACTAGTACACTGTACCAGTTCACTGCACTGGTCTAATGTAACTAGTACACGGTACCAGTTTACTACACTGGTCTAATGTAACTAGTACACTGTACCAGTTTACTGCACTGGTCTACTGTAACTAGTACACTGTACCAGTTTACTGCACCGGTCTACTGTAACTAGTACACTGTACCAGTTTACTGCACTGGTCTACTGTAACTAGTACACTGTACCAGTTTACTACACTGGTCTACTGTAACTAGTACACTGTACCAGTTTACTACACTGGTCTACTGTAACTAGTACACTGTACCAGTTTACTGCACTGGTCTACTGTAACTAGTACACTGTACCAGTTTACTACACTGGTCTACTGTAACTAGTACACTGTACCAGTTCACTACACTGGTCTACTGTAACTAGTACACTGTACCAGTTTACTACACTGGTCTACTGTAACTAGTACACTGTACCAGTTTACTACACTGGTCTACTGTAACTAGTACACTGTACCAGTTTACTGCACCGGTCTACTGTAACTAGTACACTGTACCAGTTTACTGCACTGGTCTACTGTAACTAGTACACTGTACCAGTTTACTGCACTGGTCTACTGTAACTAGTACACTGTACCAGTTTACTACACTGGTCTACTGTAACTAGTACACTGTACCAGTTTACTGCACTGGTCTACTGTAACTAGTACACTGTACCAGTTTACTACACTGGTCTACTGTAACTAGTACACTGTACCAGTTCACTGCACCGGTCTACTGTAACTAGTACACTGTACCAGTTTACTGCACCGGTCTACTGTAACTAGTACACTGTACCAGTTTACTGCACTGGTCTACTGTAACTAGTACACTGTACCAGTTTACTGCACTGGTCTACTGTAACTAGTACACTGTACCAGTTTACTACACTGGTCTACTGTAACTAGTACACTGTACCAGTTTACTACACTGGTCTACTGTAACTAGTACACTGTACCAGTTTACTGCACTGGTCTACTGTAACTAGTACACTGTACCAGTTTACTACACTGGTCTACTGTAACTAGTACACTGTACCAGTTTACTGGTTTACTTTGATTTTATAATATTATATGTTAATTGTTATATATTATATTTGTGTGTATGTATATATATATATATATATATATATATATATACATTTTATTTTGATTCATTATTGTTTTTCAGCTCTCGACCAGGCCGTCCTCCGAAGAGGACGCTGGGCGTGGCCACGGTGATGGATGGCTCCAGGCTCCTCCCACATGGTCTGATAAGTCCCGCCCTGCTGTCACAGACAGGTGAGAGGAACAAACGAACAGTGAAAAACCACAGAAGAAGAAAGAACGACTGTTATCTGCAGCAGTCTGATAGTATTTATGGAGTACTACTATCTAAGGGCTAATATCACCAGTACAAGTATATAATATGATATAACATATAATATATAACATCATATAATACATAATATATAACATCATATAATATAGAACATCATATAATATATAAATGAAAGTGTGTCTTCTTCACTGGTTATTCAACATCTGTATGTTTTAATTCTACCGAGTGATTAGAGCTTTAATTAGCTAATTAATTAGCAGACAGAGAGATGATTGACATATTCGAGTCTCACCTCAAGCACTGTGTGTGTGTGTGTGTGTGTGTGTGTGTGTGTGTGTGTGTGTGTGTGTGTGTGTGTGTGTGTGTGTGTGTCAAGACCTATCTCATGTTGAAAAAAAACGTCCAAGAAAAGCAGCAGGTAGCGAACAGAGTACCTGAACAGGTAGCGAACAGAGTACCTGAGCAGGTAGCGAACAGAGTACCTGAGCAGGTAGAGAACAGAGTACCTGAGCAGGTAGAGTACAGAGTACCTGAGCAGGTAGCGAACAGAGTACCTGAGCAGGTAGCGAACAGAGTACCTGAACAGGTAGAGAACAGAGTACCTGAACAGGTAGAGCACAGAGTACCTGAACAGGTAGTGTACAGAGTACCTGAACAGGTAGAGAACAGAGTACCTGAACAAGTAGAGAACAGAGTACCTGAGCAGGTAGAGAACAGAGTACCTGAGCAGGTAGCGAACAGAGTACCTGAACAAGTAGAGAACAGAGTACCTGAACAGGTAGTGTACAGAGTACCTGAGCAGGTAGAGAACAGAGTACCTGAGCAGGTAGAGAACAGAGTACCTGAACAGGTAGCGAACAGAGTACCTGAACAGGTAGAGAACAGAGTACCTGAACAGGTAGCGAACAGAGTACCTGAGCAGGTAGAGAACAGAGTACCTGAGCAGGTAGAGAACAGAGTACCTGAACAGGTAGCGAACAGAGTACCTGAGCAGGTAGTGAACAGAGTACCTGAACAGGTAGAGAACAGAGTACCTGAGCAGGTAGTGAACAGAGTACCTGAACAGGTAGAGAACAGAGTACCTGTGTGTGTGTACTTTGTTGTACTTCTACCTGCTAAAAGGTAAATGTAATAGTTCATGTGGAACCTGCAGCTGCTTCTACGTTTATTATGGGATGGTCTGGAGGAACCGGTCCCCTGTGAACCTGCTGGTCCTCCAATGAAGACTGAAGCCTTTTGAAGAGACGCTCCGCTGGTCACATACCAACCGTCTCACCTCCTCTCCTCGTCTCCTCCTGACAGCTTAATGAAACACTCACTGTTTTATTAAAAATACTCAAAGTGGCGAGGTCAGAGAGAGATCAAAGAGACATTATTAACTCTACACACACACACGCACACATACACGCACACACACACATACACGCACACACACATAGCTGTTTGTTTTCATCATGTGTGTTTATAAACATCAGTGATGCGTTTCCTGTTCCTGTTTTTATTTATTTTATCAGTAAAAAACTAAAGAATCTTTTTATTTCTCAGGTTCCAGTAAGTGACTTTCTGGTTCTAACTTGTTCTTTATGGTTCTAACTGGCTCTATCAATATGTTGCTCTGTCAATATGTTGCTCTATCAATATGTTGCTCTGTCAATAAGTTGCTCTATCAATATGTTGCTCTGTCAATATGTTGCTCTGTCAATATGTTGCTCCGTCAATATGTTGCTCTGTCAATAAGTTGCTCTGTCAATATGTTGCTCTGTCAATAAGTTGCTCTATCAATATGTTGGTCTGTCAATATGTTGCTCTATCAATATGTTGCTCTGTCAATAAGTTGCTCTATCAATATGTTGGTCTGTTAATATGTTGCTCTGTCAATATGTTCCTCTGTCAATATGTTGCTCTGTCAATATGTTGCTCTGTCAATAAGTTGCTCTGTCAATAAGTTGCTCTGTCAATATGTTGCTCTGTCAATATGTTGCTCTGTCAATAAGTTGCTCTGTCAATATGTTGCTCTGTCAATATGTTGCTCCATCAATATGTTCCTCTGTCAATATGTTGCTCTGTCAATATGTTGCTCTGTCAATATGTTGCTCTATCAATATGTTGCTCTGTCAATATGTTGCTTTGTCAATATGTTGCTCTATCAATATGTTCCTCTACCAATAAATGATTGAAGGTTTCATCAGTGATCCAAACAAAGTGATGCTAGAGCTACGCTAACGTCTTTATGCTAAGCTAAGCTACAGGATGTGTCTGGACTGGACTCAGACAAGTGAAGTCTCTTGACATTAAATGTTCCACTTTCAGAAATGTTCAAAGAACAAAAACAATCTCCTGCAGCGAAACATGGAGAACAAAAAGAGACTTTTTGTTTTGGTTCATGAGGAGTTAACGAGCCGCAGGAGTCCCTCGTTAATAAAAATTTAGTTAATTAGAGGAGGCCGTTAATTGGACCAAGTGGCTGCAGGGAGAGAGAGGAGGTCACTGGAGACTTATTAATTATTGATCAATCACCAACTTCTGCAAAACATTTGGAACATTTACCTTCATCTTCTTCTGCAAAGACTAAAACATTCAATGGAATCAAGAATTAATAATTAATAACTCGTATCGTTAATAAATCTCCACCTTCAGACAGACTTCACTCTTTAAATTATCATTTATTATAAATCATATTATTACCAATGAACATGAGTGCAAATATAAAAGTTATATTGTAGACTTTACTGTAGAAAACACAAATATACTCAAGAAGAGTCTCATATTTAACAATTTTACTACAAATTTTAAAATTGTAAATATTTATATCTTATGTAACATATTTATGTACAAATACAACCAATAATGTTCAAAATGTACAGAATTAAAATGAGAGAATATCATTAATATGATCACAACGTTTTTATACGATGTCACCATAAGTCAAAGGGATTGGTTTCAATTTGAATGAATTTGAAATCTGTGATCTTGTGACCACGTCTCACCTGGACTGGACTCGCGTGTTTCTGGTTTCAGGTGTCTCGTCTGGACTAGACTCACCTGTCTCAGGTATCTCACCTGGACTAGACTCACCTGTCTCAGGTATCTCACCTGGACGGAGCTCACCTGTCTCAGGTTTCAGGCATCTCACCTGGACTGGACTCACCTGTCTCAGGTGTCTCCCCTGGACTTGACTCACCTGTCTCTGGTTTCAGGTGTTTCACCTGGACTAGACTCACCTGTCTCAGGTGTCTCACCTGGACTCTGGTGCCTCTGTCCTCTGCAGGTGTGACTCAGGCGATGGTCGAGGCTCTCAAGCTGCAGAAGATGAGAATGATGATGGGTTTCCACGGCAACAGCGATCTGCACCGTCAGCACAACGGCGCAGAGTCAGAGAACGACGACACAGGTAGAGCATGACATCATCATCATGACATCATCCACATGACATCATCATCATCCGTCTCTGAACCTAAACCTTTGTGTGTCCTCGTCTCATGTCCTCGTCTCATGTCCTCGTCTCACGTCCTCGTCTCACGTCCTCTTCTCACGTCCTTGTCCCCCCCCCCCCCGTAGGAGGCAGTGAAGGATCCTGGGAGAAGGAGCAGCGCCTCCTCTCTCCTCCCTCCTCCTCCTCAGCTGTAGCTCCTCCTCCTGGTTCCTCTCTGCAGTATCACAGCGCCCTATTGGCCAACCGTGAGTCACGTTTCTCCTCTAATTGGACAACTCAACAGTTTTATCGTTGTTAGCCTAGCATCATACCATTCCTTCTGTTTCTCTGGCCTCAGGTCTGTCAGACTTTCCTTTTATGGTGATGCCACACCCCCTCCTCCCCGTGGGCCTGCCCCCTGCCAGCGTTGCCATGGCGATTAACCAGATGAGTCAGCTGAGCGGTTTGGCAAACATGGCCGTCGTGTCACATGTTCAACTAGAAGAGAGCAAGGTGACTGCAAGCTAACACCGCTAGTGCTAAAAGTGCTAATGCTAACAGTGCTAATGCCTTTTGCTATTGATTCCTGCTGGTAAAAATGCTACCGTCACTGCTAACCACACACATGCTAACAGCGCTAATGCTAATCCTCTCTCCTCCGTGTTCAGGAGTCTTCTCCAGGAAGCCCCTCCCCTTGCCCCTCCCCCAGTGACGATCCCCGAGAACCAATCAGCCAATCACCTTCCAAAGCCTCTTCATCCTCCTCTTCATCACCTCCTCCAGCAGACTCACCGGAGCTCGGTCAGTTCTGTAGATTAAAATCATTTTAATGACATATTATTAATATAATACACCAACAGAGCTGCTGCCTTCAGGTGCATCAGTGACTTTGTGTTGTGATGAACTCCACAGAGATCAACTTTAGAAAGGTGTTGAAAGAAACAGGTAAGTCATCTTATCATCTTGGAGGATCGAGAAGTGATGTCACAGCGAGGAAACACGACATCATCCTTCATTTAGGTTTTTAATCAGACCGACACTCCACTTTACTAGAAAACTGTGATTTGAAAACATCAGTTTGTAAAAAACTGAACTTGTAATAAATATCATATTTAGTTAAATTGTCTTTCAGCAATAAACTCTTTTTAATTGTTTAATTGATTGACATCTGACCTGTATCTGATTCCATGTGGTTTCTACTGGTCACACATATGAGTAAATACATATGATTTGGGTCACCTTTGGGACAAACAGGAGAGAAACAACAGACACATAAATAATAGAAACACACAAATACTATGTGTTACATTCCCAGATGTCCTCACAAAGATAGACTTAGAAAAACACACACAAACGAACAAAGAGCTCATGAATAATAAAAACAGGAAGCTTTTCTCCACCTTTTAGAAAACGTCTTTAAATATTCCAAGAGGTTGTTTGTTTAGTGGCTCAAACAAAAAAACACAACAACCAGAAAACAGGTGTATTGTTTGTGACACATTTCTGTCTTAACTTTCTTTGTACCTGGAGCTGACAGCCTGATGCCCCTCCCCCTCCTCAAACCGACCTATGAGAAGCTGGCGCTCACCTCTCAGCCGCTGTCATTCAACCACGCAAACCCCGCCTTCGCTCCGCTCCTGTTGGCTGAGGGTTTGTCTTCAATGGAGATGCTGCTGATCAACATACAGGTGACAATGTTACCTGAAACAATGTAGCGATGATTAAAGATGATAGCATACAGACAGTATCATGGAGACAACAATGTAGAGACGATAACGTACAGACAGTATCATTGAGACGACAATGTAGAGATGACAATGTAGAGACGACACTGTAGAGACAGTATCATGGAGACGACAATGTGGAGAAGATAACATACAGACAGCATCATGGAGACGACAATGTAGAGACGACAACGTACAGACAGTATCATGGAGACGACAATGTAGAGACAATAACGTACGGACAGTATCATTGAGACGACAATGTAGAGACGATAACGTACGGACACCATCATGGAGACTATAACGTATGGACAGTATCATGGAGACGACAATGTAGAGACGATAATGTACGGACACCATCATGGAGACTATAACGTATGGACAGTATCATGGAGACGACAATGTAGAGACGATAATGTACGGACACCATCATGGAGACTATAACGTATGGACAGTATCATGGAGACGACAATGTAGAGACGATAACGTACGGACACCATCATGGAGACTATAACGTATGGACAGTATCATGGAGACGACAATGTAGAGACGATAATGTACGGACACCATCATGGAGACTATAACGTATGGACAGTATCATGGAGACGACAATGTAGAGACGATAACGTACGGACACCATCATGGAGACGATAACGTACGGACAGTATCATGGAGACGACAATGTAGAGACGATAACGTACGGACAGTATCATGGAGACGACAATGTAGAGACGATAACGTACGGACAGTATCATGGAGACGACAATGTAGAGACGATAACGTACGGACAGTATCATGGAGACGACAATGTAGAGACGATAACGTACGGACAGTATCATGGAGACGACAATGTAGAGACGATAACGTACGGACACCATCATGGAGACGATAACGTACGGACAGTATCACGGAAACGACAATGTAGAGACGATAACGTACGGACAGTATCACAGAGACGACAATGTAGAGACGATAACGTACGGACAGTATCACGGAGACGACAATGTAGAGACGATAACGTACGGACAGTATCACGGAGACGACAATGTAGAGACGATAACGTACGGACAGTATCACGGAGACGACAATGTAGAGACGATAACGTACGGACAGTATCACGGAGACGACAATGTAGAGACGATAACGTACGGACAGCATCACCGAGACGACAATGTAGAGACGATAACGTCTTTGTGTCCACAGGGTCTCATAAAGATGGCGGTGGACCGCGTTCGTTCTCAGGACAAACACAACCAGCTGGAGAGGAAAGCTTTAAAAGTGGAACTGGAGAGAGAGAGAGACGCACGACAAATACTCCAGAGACAGCTGACCTCCGAGCTACAGACAAGAGGTGAGACAGGTCACTGGACCAGAGGTGAGACAGGTCACTGGACCAGAGGTGAGACAGGTCACTGGACCAGAGGTGAGACAGGTCACTGGACCAGAGGTGAGACAGGACACTACTACATTATTTTGGTCTGTTGACTCATAGTGGTCTGTTGACTCATTATTATGGTCTGTTGACTTATTATTATCGTCTGTTGACTCATTATGGTCTGCTGACTTATCATTATGGTCTGTTGACTCATTATTATGGTCTGTTGACTTATTATTATCGTCTGTTGACTCATTATGGTCTGCTGACTTATCATTATGGTCTGTTGACTTATTATTATCGTCTGTTGACTCATTATGGTCTGTTGACTTATTATTATAGTCTGTTGACTTATTATTTTGGTCTGTTATCTTATTATTATGGTCTGCTGACTTATCATTATGGTCGGTTGACTTATTATTATGGTCTGTTGACTTATTATTATAGTCTGTTGACTTATTATTTTGGTCTGTTGTCTTATTATTATGGTCTGTTGACTTATTATTATGGTCTGTTAACTTATCACTATGGTGTGTTGACTTATTATTTGGGTCTGTTGTCTTATTATTATGGTCTGTCGTTGTCAGTGTCGATCCAGAGGAGGCTGAAGAAGGAGAAGAAGGCGAAGAGGAAGCTGCAGGAGGCGTTGGACATTGAGTCGAGGAGGAGAGAGCAGGTGGAGAGAGCGCTCACAGGTGAATGCTAAGCTACATTAGCACAGCGCTAGGCTACATTAGCACAGTGCTAACAACGTGTTTCTGTTTCAGATGCAGTGATTCCTGAGAGAGAACTGGAGAACAAACAGCAGGAAAACTCTTTAGCTCAAGGTAACGACAACAAAAATACATCTCATATAAAGAAATAACGACGAAGTCAGACGGGAAGTCAGACGGGAAGTCAGACGGGAACATCAAACAGGGCATCAAACAGGAAGTCAGACAGGAAGTCAGACAGGAAGTCAGACAGGAAGTCAGACAGGAAGTCAGACAGGAACGTCAGACAGGGCATCAAACAGGAAGTCAGACAGGAAGTCAAACAGGGCATCAAACAGGAAGTCAGACAGGAAGTCAAACGGCATCAAACAGGAAGTCAGACAGGGCATCAAACAGGAAGTCAAACAGGAAGTCGGACAGTATTCAGAGACAAACTAACTTGTTGGTTTGAGTTCAATTATAAAGGATTTGATGCTGATAATAGAAATGTAGGAAAATATCAGAATTATACCGTTACAACAAACAGCCGCAGCGGAAAGAAAATAAATCAGTGGAGAATTATCTTGATAATTGATTAAAACCTCTTGTTGACGCGAGGGACCCTTAAGGGTCCCTACGGGGGGGAAACAGAGTACACACATGTAGTTCAAATCACTTCTGAGAACGCATGAAATTATATTTTATGATAGATCAAAAACCTACGTAACGAACAAATTCTGATAAAATGTCCAATGTATGCCATTTTACTCACTCAAAAACATATATATACACAAAGTACTACAACATACTACAAGTACTACCATCATTTCACCTATTTTTCGTCAGGACATGGCGAGCTATGTTCTCCGTTACCGATCCCAACCAAAAACTACGGCACCTTCACAGACAAAGCAGATATCAAACCGCATGCTGATTCCACCCCGAGTCCGGCGAAAGCTTCAAAATTCCTCTCCTTCAAACCATTCAAAAGTTACCAATCCATCAGCCACATAGCAACACACAGCGAAACAGTACAAAATTTGAAACGCACCGTACCTTTTTGCAGATTTCTCCGAAGAAATTCGCCATGAGTCCAAAAGTAATCCTTTCAGCATGTCCTCCTGCTCTCTGTATCTCGTTCTGTGAAAAAAACTAGTGTCTACGTGCTTGTATGAAGGATAGGCTGTCTTTTCCATTTCGACCAATGGTTTTGACCCTTGGGGGGGCACGTCATGGTTTTCGATTTGTATTGGCTTAAAATTCTTTCAATCAACTCAACGTATCATTACAATCCCTGGTCATTTCCGCATCTAACACTGTGTCACATGCAAAAATCCGCCAATCAGAAGGCTCTGTAAGGTTCAAGTGAAGTCTGTAAAAATGAAAATCAGACGAGGAAAACCCCTGTTTTACAGGTTTATATGAGGCCCAGCCTAAAAGAATGATGCCAAACTGCTTTATTAGATAGATTGAACACTATTAGTGATAAAAGAAGTGAAATATATAGTTATATAGTATATAAAATTACAATAAAACAGCTGAAAGTGCTGCTTCTAAAATCAGAATTGACGCCGGCTGACCTTGGCTGACCTGTAGAAAAACATCGATACCGCTGGCCTGCTTCACTTTATCAAAGCCATTTCTCTTTAGAGAGACTCCTGCCATGTTGTGCTATGACTTGTGAGGGGTGATTTGGGTGTATCTGCAAAAAAAATGAAAAAAATAAATTGCATTCTTTTCAGGCGAACCTGAAAATGTTCAATGTGAGCTGTGTGTTATGTTCATTCAGCAATAACCAGTAACATATACACTGATATGTACACATATTAACACATCTCACACATTTTAGTGTCATTATACAATTTAAATTATTCAAATAGACCTTGTAGTTGGAGAGATAAGTCCCTTTGAGTATGGGGAAACTATTTTCAAGCAGAGGCCTAAAAATGGGGCTAGGTAGGAAAAGGTTTTAACAGTTAGTCGATCATCATGTAAAGTCTATGAGTCACATGTTTAGATTTTTATGAAACAATCCGATGAATCTGAAGCTGAAACGTCTGAAGAGTTTCTGTCACTTTAAATAATGTTGGTGTTTGTCCACTGTGAAATAGAATCAAGGAAAACAATCACAAACTACACAGCAGAA
>JAVDOI010000016.1:17489460-17531960 GCA_032191485.1 Leptoclinus maculatus
GAACCAACACGCCTCTTAATTAATCAGCTGATGTTGATCTGATAAACAAACTTGACGTGTTCCACTTTAGAAAATATCAAAACATCAAAACATGAACCCATCAACAGTTTCCACCAGACGACTGGTCTCAAATACCGTCATGTATATATATATATATATATATATATATATATACACATACACATATATATACACATATATATATATATATATATATATATATATACACACATACACATATATATACACATATATATATATATATATATATATATACATACATACATACATACATACATACATACATACATACATACATACATACATATATATATATATGACAGCCCTGTCGTCCCTGAAACTATAGAACTCACGTCACCTCCAGCTCTGTGCCATCAACAAAGTTGTTGCTTTTAAAAGAACCTAAGATAGTCTTAACTTCACTGGACAGTTTTGGATCCCGGAGGAAAAGCGGCCCGGTAACTCCGCCAACTTAACCCTGCAGAAGGCAGACACACCTTCAGAGGAAGAGAAGCAATAATTCTCTGGCATAACTGGCTCTCTGCCCGTGATGTCCGCGCATCGCAAGTTATACTGAGTTAAATAACTCTTATATCGTACAGGTTTTTATGACATTGTTGGTCAGTCTGTCTGCTTGACAATCCCATTTTACTCCAATAAAAATGATTGAAGTGAGATGAACAGACTGAAAACTTTATCTTATTACCAGTGGAGCTGGTGGAACATGTTCTTGGTAGGGCTGTGCCACATCCAATCAATTTCAGCAAACATCCCAGAATGATTTAACTTGTTTTGTTTAAGTTTCTGTTTTGTTATAACGTGTTTTATGGTAATAGTACTTTGACTATTAACATTGTGAGTGAATACTAATTATGAGACTTAGTTTATAGTTTGGTTATTGGTCCCGGTTCTCAGGGTGGTGCCCCGTTATTATTAATAATTGTTAATAATCTTACTGACATTAATAATTATATTGCGCTCCTGCCAGATATAATTCAACTTTTATTTCAGACTCATGAGTCCATATAGATACATATATATATATTTAATATACACTGTATATATACAGACACATTAAATACCAGAAGAGACGACAAACAAAACAAAATAAGATCGGTTTCATTGATGTTTAATGATGATTCAATAACATCAGATAATCAATAACATCAGATATAACATCAGATAATCAATAACATCAGATATCAGGTTACTGACAGACAAACTTTGTAAAGTTTTAATGAAGCTAAAACCACAGAAGGTGATCATTTAATGTTTTTAACTAAAACTAATAATCACATCACAGATCAATAACTGATCACTATTGATCCTGTAGGACAACGAGTAAGTCTTCAGTATTTAGGCCTCTTCACGTCAACCCTGAAACACAAACACATTTAAACACCGTTAACTGACCGTCTACAGACAGCCTACAGACCGTTTACAGACTGTTTACGTTTATCGACCGCTTACAGACCGCTTACAGGCCGCCTACAGACCGCCTACAGACCGTTTACAGACTGTTTACGTTTATCGACCGCTTACAGACCGCGTACAGACCGCCTACAGACCGTTTACAGACTGTTTACGTTTATTGACCGCTTACAGACCGCCTACAGACCGTTTACAGACTGTTTACGTTTATCGACCGCTTACAGACCGCCTACAGACCGCCTACAGACCGTTTACAGACCGTTTACGTTTATCGACCGCTTACAGACCGCCTACAGACCGCCTACAGACCGTTTACGTTTATCGACCGCTTACAGACACGCCTACAGACCGTTTACAGACTGTTTACGTTTATCGACCGCTTACAGACCGTTTACAGACCGCCTACAGACCGCCTACAGACCGCCTACAGACAGCCTACAGACCGTTTACAGACTGTCTACAGGACCGTATACAGATAGTCTACAGCAGTGATTCTCAACTGGTGGGTCGCGGACCCGTTTTCAGTGGGTCGCGGGCCTTTGCCTAATTATTATTATTTATTTTTTTTAAATAATCCTGTGCTTTTATTTTGATGGGGATTTTTTATGCAGCGGAGTGCGCTCTATTCACACTCCTTAACAATATTTGGCGTTAATGCCTTGTAATGCTAATATCAGCAGAGGATAAACTGAAAACTATACCTCTGTCAAATCTACAGACATAAACAAAGCTCCTTGTCATTGAGGGGTGATGGTGGGTCCTTGTCATTGAGGGGTGATGGTGGGTCCTTGTCATTGAGGGGTGATGGTGGGTCCTTGTCATTGAGGGGTGATGGTGGGTCCTTGTCATTGAGGGGTGATGGTGGGTCCTTGTCATTGAGGGGTGATGGTGGGTCCTTGTCATTGAGGGGTGATGGTGGGTCCTTGTCATTGAGGGGTGATGGTGGGTCCTTGTCATTGAGGGGTGATGGTGGGTCCTTGTCATTGAGGGGTGATGGTGGGTCCTTGTCATTGAGGGGTAATGGTGGGTCCTTGTCATTGAGGGGTGATGGTGGGTCCTTGTCATTGAGGGGTGATGGTGGGTCCTTGTCATTGAGGGGTGATGGTGGGTCCTTGTCATTGAGGGGTGATGGTGGGTCCTTGTCATTGAGGGGTGATGGTGGGTCCTTGTCATTGAGGGGTGATGGTAGGTCCTTGTCATTGAGGGGTGATGGTGGGTCCTTGTCATTGAGGGGTGATGGTGGGTCCTTGTCATTGAGGGGTGATGGTGGGTCCTTGTCATTGAGGGGTGATGGTGGGTCCTTGTCATTGAGGGGTGATGGTGGGTCCTTGTCATTGAGGGGTGATGGTGGGTCCTTGTCATTGAGGGGTGATGGTGGGTCCTTGTCATTAAGGGGTGATGGTGGGTCCTTGTCATTAAGGGGTGATGGTGGGTCCTTGTCATTAAGGGGTGATGGTGGGTCCTTGTCATTGAGGGGTGATGGTGGGTCCTTGTCATTGAGGGGTGATGGTGGGTCCTTGTCATTGAGGGGTGATGGTGGGTCCTTGTCATTAAGGGGTGATGGTGGGTCCTTGTCATTAAGGGGTGATGGTGGGTCCTTGTCATTAAGGGGTGATGGTGGGTCCTTGTCATTAAGGGGTGATGGTGGGTCCTTGTCATTAAGGGGTGATGGTGGGTCCTTGTCATTAAGGGGTGATGGTGGGTCCTTGTCATTAAGGGGTGATGGTGGGTCCTTGTCATTAAGGGGTGATGGTGGGTCCTTGTCATTAAGGGGTGATGGTGGGTCCTTGTCATTAAGGGGTGATGGTGGGTCCTTGTCATTGAGGGGTGATGGTGGGTCCTTGTCATTAATGGGTCCTTGTCATTGAGGGGTGATGGTGGGTCCTTGTCATTGAGGGGTGATGGTGGGTCCTTGTCATTAAGGGGTAATGGTGGGTCCTTGTCATTAAGGGGTGATGGTGGGTCCTTGTCATTAAGGGGTAATGGTGGGTCCTTGTCATTGAGGGGTGATGGTGGGTCCTTGTCATTGAGGGGTGATGGTGGGTCCTTGTCATTGAGGGGTGATGGTGGGTCCTTGTCATTGAGGGGTGATGGTGGGTCCTTGTCATTGAGGGGTGATGGTGGGTCCTTGTCATTGAGGGGTGATGGTGGGTCCTTGTCATTGAGGGGTGATGGTGGGTCCTTGTCATTGAGGGGTAATGGTGGGTCCTTGTCATTGAGGGGTGATGGTGGGTCCTTGTCATTGAGGGGTGATGGTGGGTCCTTGTCATTGAGGGGTGATGGTGGGTCCTTGTCATTGAGGGGTGATGGTGGGTCCTTGTCATTGAGGGGTGATGGTGGGTCCTTGTCATTGAGGGGTGATGGTAGGTCTTTGTCATTGAGGGGTGATGGTGGGTCCTTGTCATTGAGGGGTGATGGTGGGTCCTTGTCATTGAGGGGTGATGGTGGGTCCTTGTCATTGAGGGGTGATGGTGGGTCCTTGTCATTGAGGGGTGATGGTGGGTCCTTGTCATTGAGGGGTGATGGTGGGTCCTTGTCATTGAGGGGTGATGGTGGGTCCTTGTCATTAAGGGGTGATGGTGGGTCCTTGTCATTAAGGGGTGATGGTGGGTCCTTGTCATTAAGGGGTGATGGTGGGTCCTTGTCATTGAGGGGTGATGGTGGGTCCTTGTCATTGAGGGGTGATGGTGGGTCCTTGTCATTGAGGGGTGATGGTGGGTCCTTGTCATTAAGGGGTGATGGTGGGTCCTTGTCATTAAGGGGTGATGGTGGGTCCTTGTCATTAAGGGGTGATGGTGGGTCCTTGTCATTAAGGGGTGATGGTGGGTCCTTGTCATTAAGGGGTGATGGTGGGTCCTTGTCATTAAGGGGTGATGGTGGGTCCTTGTCATTAAGGGGTGATGGTGGGTCCTTGTCATTAAGGGGTGATGGTGGGTCCTTGTCATTAAGGGGTGATGGTGGGTCCTTGTCATTAAGGGGTGATGGTGGGTCCTTGTCATTGAGGGGTGATGGTGGGTCCTTGTCATTAATGGGTCCTTGTCATTGAGGGGTGATGGTGGGTCCTTGTCATTGAGGGGTGATGGTGGGTCCTTGTCATTAAGGGGTAATGGTGGGTCCTTGTCATTAAGGGGTGATGGTGGGTCCTTGTCATTAAGGGGTAATGGTGGGTCCTTGTCATTGAGGGGTGATGGTGGGTCCTTGTCATTGAGGGGTGATGGTGGGTCCTTGTCATTAAGGGGTGATGGTGGGTCCCGCAGTCAGACCAGTTGAGAACCACTGGTCTACAGGACGTTTACGTTTATCGACCGCTTACGTTTACAGTCTGTTTACAGGACGTTTACGTTTACCGACCGTTTACATGAATAAACAGGAAACACTCACCCATCGGCCTCCATCTTCTTCCTCTTCTCTATGATCTGAAAACACAGTTTGTTTGTTTATTTATTGTTACCATAGCAACCTGGGGTCCACATTCCTAAAATAAAATGTTTACACCTCGTACAGTAATCAATGATGTCATAATGATCAATAGATGAACTCACAGCACTGATCTTCTTCCACTGTCGGTCCAGTTCTGCCTTCTCATTGGTCTCCTTGAAGCGCCGAGTCTTTCTGCCCTCAGACATCTTGATGCCGTACTGGAAGGCAGCCCTGCAGGGACAATCTTCATCGTCAACCTTTATCATCATCATCATCTATCCATCATCATCATCACACAGCAGGAACTAAGACGTACTTTGGCAGCGCCTCCTTGTTGTTCATATAATCTGAATATTCCTCCTGAGTGTCAAAGTCCCACCGACCCAGAGGACCCTTCTTATTGCCCTGAAACACACAAGAGTAGGTTTAACAGCAACATGGGGACCATCGAACCATCAGACACACACATGAGCAGGTTTAACAGCAACATGGGGACCATCGAACCATCAGAGACACACACACACACACGAGCAGGTTTAACAGCAACATGGGGACCATCGAACCATCAGAGACACACACGAGCAGGTTTAACAGCAACATGGGGACCATCGAACCATCAGAGACACACGAGCAGGTTTAACAGCAACATGGGGACCATCGAACCATCAGAGACACACACGAGCAGGTTTAACAGCAACATGGGGACCATCGACCCATCAGAGACACACACGAGCAGGTTTAACAGCAACATGGGGACCATCGACCCATCAGAGACACACACACACGAGCAGGTTTAACAGCAACATGGGGACCATCGACCCATCAGAGACACACACACACGAGCAGGTTTAACAGCAACATGGGGACCATCGAACCATCAGAGACACACACACACACACACGAGCAGGTTTAACAGCAACATGGGGACCATCGAACCATCAGAGACACACACACACACGAGCAGGTTTAACAGCAACATGGGGACCATCGACCCATCAGAGACACACACACACGAGCAGGTTTAACAGCAACATGGGGACCATCGACCCATCAGAGACACACACACACGAGCAGGTTTAACAGCAACATGGGGACCATCGAACCATCAGAGACACACACACACACACACGAGCAGGTTTAACAGCAACATGGGGACCATCGAACCATCAGAGACACACACACACACGAGCAGGTTTAACAGCAACATGGGGACCATCGAACCATCAGAGACACACACACACACGAGCAGGTTTAACAGCAACATGGGGACCATCGTTTGACAGAACAGTACTACAGGCAGTACTAATACTCTAGTACTAGGTGGGGTTTTAAAATGTTTAAAAAGGTACCTGGTCCATCTTACTGTAGTCCACCTCCTCATCACTGTCCACAGCCAGGTCGTCCATCCTGTACACACACAGGCAGGTTTAAAGTACTTATACATGTATGAAAGAGTATTTCTATGTACATACAGTACGTGTGTGTACTAGCGTGCGTGTATCTTACGTAGCAGGGTAACACTCTGCATACGAGTTGGATCCTCCAAAGAAATCTCCCAGTTGTTCTTTACCGTCTCTCCTCTGAGAACCAGTTCAAACTGGTTAAGGACCAATACTCCAATACTGCAGCAGTACTACACACAGTACTCCTGTACTGTGTACCGTCACACACCTGTCATTAATTAAAGAAAATTAACATCCTCCAATCAGACCTCTGGACGCGACGTCGAGGCGTTTATCACAGAAGTGGGCGTGGCTTCATCTCAGCCTCTTGATATATGTATATTTAACAATGCAGTGGGAGGAGGCAGACTCAGACCAGAAGCTACACTTTAAAGGGTTAGTCCGTCCCTATAGAGACATTCATACATAATAAATACATATATATCAGCTGTCACAGAAGGATATGGTTCCTGGCCCGGCCATTGGCTGCCTGCTGCTCCTGCAAACTTCTCATTGATGATCTTGATCTGATCTCTGACTGATCCAGGACCTGTCGGACACAAACAGACATTAATGAGCATCTCGTTAGTTCATTTGTTTTATGTTAAAGTCTTCCGTTTTTTTAGAGTTTTTAAAGTGTTTTTGTTTGGAATATGTATAATAAGCATATCATTTAGTTATCGCTACTGAGAATTTATCAAACATAAAAACATGAGAGCAGGGCCGTCCTTCAATCAGAAGATCGGCAATTCGATCCCCGGCTCTGCTAGTCGCATGTTGATGTGTCCTTGAGCAAGACACTTAACCCCAAAATTGCCCCCGCAGCTGAGCCTACAGTGTAGAAATGTGATAGAATCTGAATTGTAAGTCACTTTGGATAAAAGCGTCTACTAAATGACTGTAATGTAATGTAATAGATATGTTGTATTGATGTAATGTCAGGTAGTACTCTATGTTCAGGCTTTAAAACAGAAGATAACATAATGACGACGTGCACATGCGTCCTTGTTCAGAACAGAATAAGGTTAAAATATCAGGAGTTATGAGTTTATTCATTATGCGTCTGTATGTTGTGAGTTTTGGTGTTGAGGATTGTGATTTAATAACAACATCTGATATGGTTTTAAAAATAAATAAATTAAGTGATTTACCTTCTTCCACCTCCAGGACCTAAAGACACAGACAGACAGTTAGTTTGAACATTAATAATAATTATGAAAATATAAATTATATTGAATACTCTTCTGACCTGGTGTTCGTCTCCTCTTGGTTTCTCAAAGTAACTGTGTCTCCTGTTCTTGCTGTCTTCCTCTTTCTCCCTCTCTCTCTCTCTCTCTCTTTCTCTCTCTCTTTCTCTCTCCCTCTCTCTCTCCCTGTCTCTCTCTCGGTGTCTGTCTTTGTCTTTGGGAGGTTTGGAGGATGAGGTGGAGGACGGGATGTAGTCCCCGATGTCCTCAAAGATACTGAAACACAAACAGAGACACAGTGTGATGGAGTGTTCCTCAGAAACACAGAAGAAGAGCCACATGTTGTGTTGCTGTAAACTGACCTTATATCAGCCTCAGGAGCCCTCTTATCATCCAGTTTACCTAAAACACAAACACAGTCAATAACCTTTCTACTGTTAATTCATGAGAAAACAACAATCCTCTTTGAGAAACTACAATCTGCCTGAACAGTAAAGTGTACAAAATATCTGTTTCCTCTCCTCATCCCTGTGTGCTCTGTGTTTCCTCTCCTCTTGTTACCTTTGTCCTTCTTCTTGATCTTCTTGTGTCGTGTTCCCTGTCTGAGGTACGACAGGATCTGAGTCAGCTTCGAGATCACGATGTCGTTGGTGGTGAGAGTCGTCTGAGCCTGGGAGACACACGGAGATATGATGTCATTATATTGATCACCGATGTAGCTAAAATGTAGCATTATTGCTAACCCTGTAGCTACATGCAGCACTAATTTGACCATATAGCTACATGTAGCACTAATTTGAATGAGCGTCGGTACCTCCATGCTCGGACAGTCGGCTTTGCTGCGGATCAGAGTTGTCGGGATGTCGGTGTCGGTGAACTCGTCATCCAGGTCGACCACGTACGCCATCCTGCCGGGCAGGAAGAGCTCGTTCCTCTCCACCTGACCCGTCCTGAACACCACCCGGTAGATGTTCCTCCCTGAGACAGTTCATATATGTTGAGGAAAACATCAGCGGAACTTCTTCTTCCTAAATATTACAACTTTAGTCTGGAGATATTAATGTTGTCTTCATTTTAAAACATTGATCATCATCATCACAATAACTTCAGAATGAAACCAGACTCACCGAGACGAGTCTTGAACTCGATCTTCTCCTCCGGCTCCACGTCTTTCCTGAAAGGTCAGATAGACAGGTCAAATGTCAGACAGACAGGTAACAGGTAACATTAATCAGTTCTTTCGTAGAAAACTAACTTTACTGTGAAGTTGATTTGTTATTGACTCAAATAGAATGTTTTAATATATCTGGTTTCATACTTGGCCTCTTTCTGGACTTTCTCCATCATGTCTTCTTCTTCTCTCTCTTTACTGGTGATTTCAGCTCTGACCTGTAAAACACACACACACACACACACACACACACACACACACACACACACACACACACACACACACACAGTATTAGCCCTTGTATAACCCTTTTATAGCAGCTGCTACAAATGCATAGCTCTACAAAATAAACTACTTCAAAATGTTTATCTGGTGGAGCTACATGCAGCATTAATGCTAACCCTGTAGCTACATGCAGCATTAATGCTAACCCTGTAGCTACATGCAGCATTAATGCTAACCCTGTAGCTACATGCAGCATTAATGCTAACCCTGTAGCTACATGCAGCATTAATGCTAACCCTGTAGCTACATGCAGCATTAAAGCTAGCCATGTTGGATAAAGTGTGAACACTCACCTTCTGCAGCAGAGCGAAGTCTAGACCTTTCACCAAGTGAGTGTGCTCCATGTCACCTCCCAAGAACTTAGACTCCTGGATCAGCTGACGCCGTTTCTCTGCTGCTGACTTGTCTCTGAAACGAACACAAAAATATACAAGTATTAATTACAAATATATGGACGTCACATCGTGGGCCCTACAACTCTGTAGTTAGCTGTACTGTTAGCATTACTCACGCCTCAGCAGTGGGTCCTACAGCTCTGTAGTTAGGTGTACTGTTAGCTCTGTTAGCATTAGCATTACTCAGGCCTCAGCAGTGGGTCCTAAAGCTCTGTTGTTAGCTGTACTGTTAGCTCTGTTAGCATTACTCACGCCTCAGCGGTGGGTCCTACAGCTCTGTAGTTAGCTGTACTGATAGCTCTGTTAGCATTAGCATTACTCACGCCTCAGCGGTGGGTCCTAAAGCTCTGTAGTTAGCTGTACTGATAGCTCTGTTAGCATTACTCACACCTCAGCGGTGGGTCCTACAGCTCTGTAGTTAGCTGTACTGATAGCTGTTAGCATTAGCATTACTCACGCCTCAGCGGTGGGTCCTAAAGCTCTGTAGTTAGCTGTACTGTTAGCTCTGTTAGCATTAGCATTACTCACGCCTCAGCTGTGGGTCCTACAGCTCTGTAGTTAGCGGTGGTGCTAATCAGCTCGGTCTCCTCGTAGTCTTTGTTGACTCCGTCTCGTCTCTCTCTCGCTCGGTCTCTGTACTTCTCAGCCAGCTCTCTCTCTCGCTCCATCTCCTGCTGACGTAGCTTAGCATAGTAGCTGCAATGAAGAAATAATGACAATTGAAACATGATCAGATTAAACAGAGCTCAGGATGCTTATCTAATCAATAAGACATATTATCTGGTCAAGACTTATTATCTCATCAATAAGACTTATTATCTCATCAATAAGACTTACTATCTAATCAATAAGACATATTATCTGGTCAATAAGACTTATTATCTCATCAATAAGACTTATTATCTCATCAATAAGACTTATTATCTCATCAATAAGACTTATCTCATCAATAAGACTTATCTCATCAATAAGACTTATTATCTCATCAATAAGACTTATTATCTTATCAATAATCACCTTTTCTTCTTCCTCCTCCTCGCTGCAGGATCCTCATCCTCGTTGTAATCCCTCGGCATTCTGGGAGATAAAATAATGATCCAGTTACATTCCTTAATCATCATCATCTTCATCATCATCATCATCATCACTCACTCATGGTGTCTGGACTTAGAGGGCGGGGCCGAGGAGGGCGTCGCCCTCGGCGTCATCAGCAGCTTCCTGAAGTCATCATTGGTCAGTTTGGACCTGGAGAGTTAATGAGAGAATGACTACAACGTGTCGGCCATGTTTCCATGATACTACTACAGAAACACACAAACTGTGTACAAATACTCACTGAGCAGCTGCTCTGTGGTCGTCCAGCTCGTGGCCCTCAGGGGCCAAAGGGTTGGAGTAGCTCTCAGCTGTACACAGAGAACAGTAGTATTTACATAGTAGTATTAAAAAGTACAAAATGTACCTCTGAGATGTAGTACAGTATAAAGTACTATATGTACCTCTGAGATGTAGTACAGTATAAAGTACTATATGTACCTCTGAGATGTACTACAGTAAAAAGTACAATATGTACCTCTGAGATGTAGTACAGTATAAAGTACAATATGTACCTCTGAGATGTAGTACAGTATAAAGTACAATATGTACCTCTGAGATGTAGTACAGTATAAAGTACAATATGTACCTCTGAGATGTAGTACAGTATAAAGTACAATATGTACCTCTGAGATGTAGTACAGTATAAAGTACTATATGTACCTCTGAGATGTACTACAGTAAAAAGTACTATATGTACCTCTAGTAGTACAATAAAACATGTAGTAGTAGTACAATAAAACATGTAGTAGATGTAGTACAATAAAACACGTCGTACAATAAAACATGTAGTAGTAGTACAATAAAACATGTAGTAGATGTAGTACAATAAAACATGTAGTAGATGTAGTACAATAAAACATGTAGTAGTAGTACAATAAAACATGTAGTAGTAGTACAATAAAACATGTAGTAGTAGAGCAATAAAACATGTAGTAGTACAATAAAACATGTAGTAGATGTAGTACAATAAAACATGTAGTAGATGTAGTACAATAAAACATGTAGTAGTAGTACAATAAAACATGTAGTAGTAGAGCAATAAAACATGTAGTAGTACAATAAAACATGTAGTAGTAGAGCAATAAAACATGTAGTAGTAGAGCAATAAAACATGTAGTAGTAGAGCAATAAAACATGTAGTAGTACAATAAAACGTAGTAGTACTCCACACAGAAGAGCATGCAGCTTTAATTTGTCTGTTTGTTGTGATGCTAAGAGAGGACGGTAACGTTAGAGCTAAGCTAAGCTAACTGAGCCTCGTGAAGAAGGTGACTCAGCGTCTATACTACTTAATACATAAAGACACTTCTTTATTAGTTTATTGGTGTTTAGTTTAGCTTTAATCGGTTGTGTCATTCAATTTAACCGCATCTCTTTAGCTAAACATCGGCTAACATGGTGCTAACGCAGGCTAACGTGTTAGCGTGCTAACAGAGCGCTAGCTAGCAGACTTCCGGAGCTCGAACTCACTTTCCGGCATCTCTGCGGCGGAGCGTCGCGTCTCTTCTTCGGCTGAAGATGAGCTGGTTTCACAAAGAAGAGGAAAAACCTTGTTGTTGTTTATCTGCGCTGCTAGTCGGTTAGCTTCCACACCGGAACCTCACTCTGTTGTGACGCTACCAGATGTGACGTCACGTCCTGTTCCGCTCTGATAGCGTCACAGTCCGTTTAATAATCACAACAGTTTTTATGTTTATAATGTTTATAATGTTTATAATGTTTATAATGTTTATAATGTTTATAATGTTTATGTTTATAATGTTTATCTCAGTGGCGGGCCGTCGGGGCCTGCAAGGCCTTCTCTGCTGGCCTAAACAGAATCACAAAGTTATAGCTATTTTATAATTTAATAATTTTTCTTAAATACACTACATGTATCATAATTTATAAAAATATTTGTCCCATTATCTTATTTTCTCATTGCACAGCTACTGTGTTCCTCAGTTGCTCTGCTTCCAGTGCAGCTTGTTTTAAGTAGAGCTTTTATCCAATCAGATTTCACCTCTGTGTCTCTAGGTAAGAAGAGAGGCCCGAGGCCTGCAGACTCACAAGTGAATCCATGTGCAGTTTAAGTGAATGGGGACGATATTGTTGATTATCATAGTGTTCAACCAATCAGATCTTTAGTTTGACATGTTGGGCGTATTCTTTGACGTGTCAGAGCCTGCTAGCTGGCCTACAAGTACGTGATTGGTCAGTGGGCTAGCCTGACATGTTGGGAGGTGACAATCCCGATATCTGCTGCCTCTGTCGAGCGGACATTTTCAGCCTCAAACGCATTAAAACGTATTCAAGAAATACAACTGGGGAGGCTCGACTGTCTTCACTGGCGTCCATGAATCCAGAAGGACTTCTTACTGGAACTAAAACACACGGATGTACTGAACAACCGTGAGATTAAACTCTTTATTAACAAAGAAAGGAGGATGGACTTTGTCTTTAAATAGTGAACATCAGCTCTGGTAAGTTAAATGTGTGTTTTTACATCTGCAGTAGCTTTAATATGCTTGTTTATATATTATTATTTGTACAACTTGTTTTTATGAAGATGGATTTTTTGGTTTAGGAACCATTGTTACGTCCTATGTTGCTCTGGGGACTCTCACAGAAGAGGAGACGCTGCAGTCAGAGCAGAGAGGAGACGCACTCTCAGCGTATTCTCTGCAGTTAGTGTATTTATAGGTGTTGAGCTTCATTGTTAGCTGTGTTTCAGCTGCAGGACAGCAGTGAAGGCCCAGGTATACAATGCACGGCCCACCACTGTATATAATGTTTATAATGTTTATGTTTATAATGTTTCACTGAGACAAAGATCATTAAACACAATCAGATATTATTATAAAGGTACAATTAAAAAATACAGACTTCTAAGTAAAAGTACTGTGTTACAGTACAATATATTTAAAGTATTAAAATCAATTCAATTTCAATCTTTATTTGAAAGGGACCATGTAGAGTTTAAACATAAATGTCACCATTCGATGCACTGTACCAGATTCTAGCTTAGGCTAATTTGCATCTGCAGTCCCTTGGCAGGTCAAACAAGGACAAGACAATAACACAGTAAAATGAGAAGACATAATACAAAGATATACCATAAAAAACATACAAAACACCCACTACAACGCTACACACAAATAGCACATTAAAAAGTAATGTTTGTCAATAAAATCAAGTCAGAAAGACCACAATAACTGAGGTCAGTGTGTGCAGTGTTGTGCAGTTTTTAAAATATAATCGATACCGGACTCTGCGCTCCAGCTGCCTGGCTTTCAGCTGTTCAGAGCGGATTGCGACACGGAGCTCTCAGGCAAATCGAAGGATGGAGGAATCTGTTTCTACTCCAACAGTGGCTGGTGCAACGATGTGACAGTGATTCTACAGCACTGTTCTCCTGATCTGGAATCTTGCATTATAAACTGTAAACTCTTTTACTCCCCCGTGAGTTCACTTCATTCATCCTGGTCGGTGTTTACATGCCGCCGCAGGGCAACGTGCAGGAGGCACAGCGGACACTCGCTGAACAGATACTGTGTGTGGAGCGGACCTACCCGGACTCTCTAGTTATTGTCCTTGGTGACTTTAACAAAGGAAACCTCAGCCATGAACTCCCCAAATACAGACAGTTCATTAAATGCTCAACCAGAGAGGAGAACATTCTGGACCACTGCTACACCACAATCAGCGGGGCCTATCACGTGCTTGGACTGTACAGACTGGGATGTCTTCAGGACTGCTACCAACAGTCTGGATGAGTACACAGAGGCTGTGACTTCATACATCAGCTTCTGTGAGGACTTTACAGCAGAACTCAGACAGCTAAAGCTGCACAAGGATCAGGCATTTAGGAGTGGGGACAGGGACTTGTACAAAGAGTCAAAGTACAGGTTTAGTAAGGCGGTGAGAGACGCTAAACAACTGTACTCTGAGAAACTCTCAGCAAGTGATTCTGCTTCTGTCTGGAGAGGTCTCAGACAGATCACCAACTACAAGCCTAAACCCCCCCCCCCACTCCATGAATGACCTCCGCCTGGCAAACGAGCTGAACGAGTTCTACTGTAGATTTGACAGACAATGGGACAGTCCTGACTCCATCCCCCACAGCTCCACCAACCAGCCCCAGACCACCAGCCCCCCCTCCCCCAGCCCAGCAGGGGCTCATGCCTCTGTACCACCCGTTCAACACCATCATCCCGTCTCTGCTGCATGACAAGCTCTCTCAGCTGCACGTGCCCGACTCCACCTACAAGTGGATCACAGACTTCCTGTCTGACAGGAAGCAGCACGTGAAGCTGGGAAAACACGTCTCGGCCTTTCGGACCATCAGCACCGGTTCCCCCCAAGGCTGCGTTCTCTCCCCTCTGCTCTTCTCCCTGAACACCAACAGCTGCACCTCCAGTCACCAGTCCGTCAAGCTCCTGAAGTTCACGGATAACACCACCCTCATTGGACTCATCTCTGGTGGGGATGAGTCCGCCTACAGGTGGGAGACTGACCATCTGGTGACCTGGTGGGTCTGAACAACTTAGAGCTCAACGCTCTAAACACAGTGGAGATAGTTGTGGATTTCAGGAGGAACGCAGCCCCACCTCCCCCATCACCCTGTGTGACTCCCCCTATCACCCTGTGTGACTCCCCCCTATCACCCTGTGTGACTCCCCCTATCACCCTGTGTGACTCCCCCCATCACCCTGTGTGACTCCCCCTATCACCCTGTGTGACTCCCCCATCACCCTGTGTGACTCCCCCCATCACCCTGTGTGACTCCCCCATCACCCTGTGTGACTCCCCCATCACCCTGTGTGACTCCCCCATCACCCTGTGTGACTCCCCCTATCACCCTGTGTGACTCCCCCTATCACCCTGTGTGACTCCCCCATCACCCTGTGTGACTCCCCCATCACCCTGTGTGACTCCCCCATCACCCTGTGTGACTCCCCCCTATCACCCTGTGTGACTCCCCCTATCACCCTGTGTGACTCCCCCTATCACCCTGTGTGACTCCCCCTATCACCCTGTGTGACTCCCCCCTATCACCCTGTGTGACTCCCCCTATCACCCTGTGTGACTCCCCCCATCACCCTGTGTGACTCCCCCCATCACCCTGTGTGACTCCCCCTATCACCCTGTGTGACTCCCCCTATCACCCTGTGTGACTCCCCCATCACCCTGTGTGACTCCCCCATCACCCTGTGTGACTCCCCCATCACCCTGTGTGACTCCCCCCTATCACCCTGTGTGACTCCCCCTATCACCCTGTGTGACTCCCCCTATCACCCTGTGTGACTCCCCCATCACCCTGTGTGACTCCCCCATCACCCTGTGTGACTCCCCCATCACCCTGTGTGACTCCCCCATCACCCTGTGTGACTCCCCCATCACCCTGTGTGACTCCCCCCCATCACCCTGTGTGACTCCCCCCTATCACCCTGTGTGACTCCCCCTATCACCCTGTGTGACTCCCCCTATCACCCTGTGTGACTCCCCCCCCATCACCCTGTGTGACTCCCCCCCCATCACCCTGTGTGACTCCCCCCATCACCCTGTGTGACTCCCCCCATCACCCTGTGTGACTCCCCCCCCATCACCCTGTGTGACTCCCCCCCCATCACCCTGTGTGACTCCCCCCCCATCACCCTGTGTGACTCCCCCCATCACCCTGTGTGACTCCCCCCATCACCCTGTGTGACTCCCCCCCCATCACCCTGTGTGACTCCCCTGTTGACGCTGTGGAGTCCTTCCTCTTCCTGGTCTCCATCATAACTCAGGACCTCCAGTGGGAGCTGAACATCAGCTCCATCACCAAGAAGGCTCAGCAGAGGATGAACTTCCTGAGGCAGCTGAAAAAATTCAACCTGCCAAAGACAATGATGGTGCACTTCTACACAGCCATCGTTGAGTCCATCCTCTGCTCCTCCATCACGGTCTGGTACGCTGCAGCCACTGCCAAGGACAGACTGCAGCGCATCATTCACTCTCCTGAGAGGGTGATTGGCTGCAATCTGCCGTCCCTCCAGGACTTGTTCTCTTCAAGGACCCTGAAGGATTGTAGCCGACCCCTCTCACCCTGGACATGAACTGTTCGTGTCCCTTTAGATTATGTAAAATATGAGTTTGTTTATGTTTTATAAATTCATCACTACAATTTAATCATTGTTCATTATAAAAACAAAATGATTAGTTAATTTTATAAAAGATGAAACAGATATTAAGTGAATATTCAAGACTGCCTGAACTGATCATTATTATTATCATTATTATTAATATTATTATTATTATTATTATTATTATTATTATCATTATTATTATTATTATCAGTATTATAATTATCATTATTATTATCATTATCATTATTATTATTATTATCATTATATTATCATTATTATTATCAGTATTATCAGTATTATCAGTATTATTATTATTATTATCATTATTATTATTATTATCATTATTATTATCAGTATTATTATTATCATTATTATTATCATTATCATTATCATTATTATTATCAGTATTATTATCATTATCATTATATTATCATTATTATTATCAGTATTATCATTATCATTATTATCATTATTATTATTATCATTATCATTATATTATCATTATTATTATCAGTATTATTATTATTATCATTATTATTATCAGTATTATTATTATCATTATTATTATCATTATTATTATTATTATTATCAGTATTATTATCATTATTATTATTATTATTATTATTATTATTATCATTATTATTATTATTATTATCATTATCATTATTATTATCAGTATTATTATCATTATTATTATTATTATCATTATTATTATCATTAATATTATTATTATCATTATTATTATTATTATTATTATCATTATTATTATCAGTATTATTATTATAATTATTATTATTATTATTATTATCATTATTATTATCAGTATTATTATTATTATTATCATTATTATTATTATTATCATTATTATTATCAGTATTATTATTATAATTATTATTATCATTATTATTATTATTATCATTATAATCATTATATTATCATTATTATTATCATTATTATCATTATCATTATCATTATCATTATCAGTATTATTATTATCATTATTATTATCAGTATTATTATTATTATTATTATTATTATCAGTATTATTATTATCAGTATTATTATAATTATTATTATCAGTATTATTATCAGTATTATTATCAGTATTATTATTATCAGTATTATTATCATTATTATTATTATTATTATCATTATCATTATCATTATCATTATTATTATTATTATTATTATTATTATCATTATTATTATTATTATTATTATTATTATTATTATCATTATTATTATTATTATTATTATTATTATTATTATTATTATCATTATTATTATGATTAATAATAAGTGACTGACGTTCCCTGAGCTCTGCTGCCCCCTTCAGGTCTACAGAGTCACTGCTGATGATGAAGGTTCTCCAGGACCAGCTGGAGCTGGACTCGTATTTATTCAACTGATCATCAACAGCAGCCAATTCGAGGAACATAAAGGTACTAAATATTCAACATGAGATCACACCAATAGACCTGAAATTATTTAATCATAAATAAGATGTTAATAATCCTTTTTTATCATTAAGTGAGAATACAGTCACACTTTATACAATAACAATAACATATTTAAGTAAAACACCTTAAACCCCAGTGAATCCCCACCTCCCCCATCACCCTGTGTGACTCCCCCTATCACCCTGTGTGACTCCCCCCCATCACCCTGTGTGACTCCCCCTATCACCCTGTGTGACTCCCTCTATCACCCTGTGTGACTCCCCCTATCACCCTGTGTGACTCCCCCTATCACCCTGTGTGACTCCCCCCATCACCCTATGTGACTCCCTCTATCACCCTGTGTGACTCCCCCTATCACCCTGTGTGACTCCCCCTATCACCCTGTGTGACTCCCCCTATCACCCTGTGTGACTCCCTCTATCACCCTGTGTGACTCCCCCTATCACCCTGTGTGACTCCCCCTATCACCCTGTGTGACTCACCCTATCACCCTGTGTGACTCCCCCTATCACCCTGTGTGACTCCCCCTATCACCCTGTGTGACTCCCCCTATCACCCTGTGTGACTCCCCCTATCA
This sequence comes from Leptoclinus maculatus, assembly GCA_032191485.1. Taxonomy (NCBI): domain Eukaryota; kingdom Metazoa; phylum Chordata; class Actinopteri; order Perciformes; family Stichaeidae; genus Leptoclinus; species Leptoclinus maculatus. Next base: position 17,508,052 of record JAVDOI010000016.1, read on the forward strand.
CCCTGTGTGACTCCCCCCCCCATCACCCTGTGTGACTCCCCCTATCACCCTGTGTGACTCCCCCCCCCATCACCCTGTGTGACTCCCCCTATCACCCTGTGTGACTCCCCCTATCACCCTGTGTGACTCCCCCCCCCATCACCCTGTGTGACTCCCCCTATCACCCTGTGTGACTCCCCCCCCCATCACCCTGTGTGACTCCCCCTATCACCCTGTGTGACTCCCTCTATCACCCTGTGTGACTCCCCCTATCACTCTGTGCGACTCCCCCTATCACCCTGTGTGACTCCCCCCCCATCACCCTGTGTGACTCCCCCCCCATCACCCTGTGTGACTCCCCTGTTGACGCTGTGGAGTCCTTCCTCTTCCTGGTCTCCATCATAACCCAGGACCTCCAGTGGGAGCTGAACATCAGCTCCATCACCAAGAAGGCTCAGCAGAGGATGAACTTCCTGAGGCAGCTGAAGAAGTTCAACCTGCCAAAGACAATGATGGTGCACTTCTACACAGCCATCATTGAGTCCATCCTCTGCTCCTCCATCACGGTCTGGTACGCTGCAGCCACTGCCAAGGACAGACTGCAGCGCATCATTCACTCTCCTGAGAGGGTGATTGGCTGCAATCTGCCGTCCCTCCAGGACTTGTTCTCTTCAAGGACCCTGAAGGATTGTAGCCGACCCCTCTCACCCTGGACATGATCTGTTCGTGCCCCTTCCATCTGGCAGGAGGTTGAGGTCCATCAGGACCAAGACCTCCATCAGGACCAAGACCTCACGACACACCAACAGTTTCTTCCCGTCCGCAGTCGGGCTCATTAACAGAACCCGGGTCCCCCACTGACTCCGTCATCCCCAGGACAATTTCCTACCGGTCACTCCCCTGCATCCCTTCTAATACACTCGACACTTTTACACTACACTCACATCTCACTTGTTTATAGTCCTGTTATCTGTTCGTTTGTGCACTTTATTTTATATTTTTCTTTATTTTACATTTTAATATGTTTCTACTTTGCACTGTGTTGATTGTTTTTGATTGTTATGCACCTCCCGTCATGTCAAATTCCTTGTATGTTCAACATACCATGGCAATAAACGGTTCTGATTCTGATTAAACCCCAGTGAAACCCCTTAAACCAGTGAAACCCCTTAAACCAGTGAAACCCCTTAAACCAGTGAAATCACCTTAAACCCCAGTGAAACCCCTTAAGCCCAAGTGAAACCACCTTAAACCAGTGAAACCCTTAAGCCCAAGTGAAACCACCTTAAACCAGTGAAACCACCTTAAACCAGTGAAACCCCTTAAGCCCCAGTGAAACCACCTTAATAATCCAGAGAAAATAAAGCAAGATAAATATAACTATAAACAAAGAAGCAGGAAACAGAGTGACATTAATAATAAGGTTTATTCATATCAACACATTTACATACAAACTGAAAGAATGTTTGGACTGAACCACTTCAGGGTTTAGACTGAACCACTTCAGGGTTTAGACTGAACCAGAGTCTGCAGAGCTCCGGCCACCTGATCAGCTGACATGTTGTCCACTGAGACGCTGCTCTCTCTCCCAAAATCTGAACACAGAGATCATTATTATTAATTATAATTAATAAAGGTATTACTTTATGAAAGCAATGAAGCGACAGCACTGTAAATGAAAGCAATGAAGCGACAGCACTGTAAATGAAAGCAATGAAGCGACAGCACTGTAAATGAAAGCAATGAAGCGACAGCACTGTAAATGAAAGCAATGAAAGCAGCAGCACTGTAAATGAAAGCAATGACGCGACAGCACTGTAAATGAAAGCAATGAAGCGACAGCACTGTAAATGAAAGCAATGAAGCGACAGCACTGTAAATGAAAGCAATGAAGCGACAGCACTGTAAATGAAAGCAATGAAAGCGGCAGCACTGTAAATGAAAGCAATGAAGCGACAGCACTGTAAATGAAAGCAATGAAGCGACAGCACTGTAAATGAAAGCAATGAAAGCAGCAGCACTGTAAATGAAAGCAATGAAGCGACAGCACTGTAAATGAAAGCAATGAAGCGACAGCACTGTAAATGAAAGCAATGACGCGACAGCACTGTAAATGAAAGCAATGAAAGCAGTTGAAGTGGCGACTCACCATATCGGGCCCAGACCCGGGCCTGGACTCCAGAACACTCTCTGATCCGGATCGGGAAGTCTGGGTTGGAGGTCTTCAGAGTCACGTAGTGCTGCTCCACGAAGTCTCTAAACACAGACAGTTAAGGGGTCATCCAAAGTTACCAACATTTTCACAGTAGTACAAAGAGTACTACTTTTCCAGACCCCCCCCCCAAAGTAGTACATATCAACATTTTTATCACATTACATGACAGAGGTCTAGATTTTAGGAGTCCCAACTATAGACACAAACACAATAATATGTATATAGAAGATATGTATCCAACAATGTATTATTAACCACTTTAAAAGTGCAACCCACACTCTACAACAGACCTGGAAAAAAGTATTCACTATATATGTCGCCAACCATAAACAAATGATGATGTTTTAATATTGTTCATGGTAGTTGAAGTCACAAAGACAATTATTGTCCTATTGTTCATGGTAGTTGAAGTCACAAAGACAATTATTGTCCTATTGTTCATGGTAGTTCAAGTCACAACCTTTAATAGTTGATCATGTTCACATCTTTGAAGGTCTTCCTGTTTTTAGTTTGTGCTGAGTCAGTTTCTGATGTTTCAGAAGTTGACAGCGAGTCGGGAACAGCTCACTGCACACCGGGCACTGGAGCAATCTACCCCCAATGTTGTTGTTGTTATCGTCCTTGCCTCGCTTTCCTCCATGAACAAGCAAGGTGCTCGGAGACCCCCCCCCCCCCCCTCCCTTACCGGCTCGGGCGTTCCTGCAGCTCTTTCAGCGTCTGACAGGCTCTCTCTCGGCCGTTACGTTTTTGGGAAAAGGCGAACGGCGTGGACGTCGCAAAGTAACTCGATTCGACTCAATCCGCAGCATTAGAGTGTTTGCACGAGATGCCGCTCGCCAGACGTTAAAAATTCAACTTCCGTTCACCGAAAAATATCGACATTTTACGAAACTTTAAAGTCGTACATGACTGACCCCTGTAAACTGTAATAATAAATCAGATATTACTCAATATAACTTTATTTATTTGATCTGACATACAGTTAATACAACTGTTGATAATTCAATATATATTGTATACATGGAACTCAATCATAGAACAAGTTAAACATTATTGTTCTGGACCTTTAATGAGGAAATTCTCTCTAACTGGACCTCTTTAATGTTAATTAAATACTCCTGATATACATGTATAATATAACTGATGTAGACTAACTTCTGTTTCTATTGTGAAGTCTGAGGAAGAAGTCCAGCTTGTTCTAGGTCTAATGCTAACAGTTAGCAGCTATTAGCTGCTAACTGTTAGCTGCTAACATCCATCAGAATAACCTCAGAGCAGCTAACAGCTAGCTAGTTAGCTGCTAACTGTTAGCTCTGTTCAGGTCACACTCTACTTCGGTTCTATATAATATATATATGTACTATGTATATATACTATACTCTTCGGTCTCTTCCGCTCTCACCTGGCCCCTTTGCTGGCCGCAGAGCTCTGACAGAGGAGGACTCTGATCTCTCTGATGTTCTTTAAACCAGAGCTGAGAGCTCTCACCGCTGAGGCCGCCATCTTAGCTTCTGTCTGTCAAGGACGGGGCGAGGGTTAAAACAGCCCGGGGTTGTACTGTCAGGCATCTCGATGGGGGATTGAGTCCTGAGTTCATCCTCACAGGGATCAAAATATCAATAAAGTAAATCATTCATTATGCAGAATGATACATATTATATTAATGTATTCATCACTTTATTGTTTCAGCTGGTGAAGGTGGAGCTCATTCTAATGACTTTATATATTTATAATAAAACATAATTTATTAATGGATTATATTTTGTTTTAGTAACTAAAGTTATTTTATAAATGGAGTTCAGTAGAAAGTACAATGTGTACTTCTAAGATGTAGTGAAGGAGAAGTAGAAAGTAGCAGTTAAAGGAAATACATTGTTCTTCATCTCAGAGAGAAACATTCTACTTTTATTAAAAAATATTTATTGTTATAAAATATTATGTTTACTATGAAAAACACTGAAGAAGTTAAAATAATCCAGATACACATTCAATAAAGCTGTTAATACATAAGAAATATATATTAAATATAAATATGTAATAATAATAATAACTTTATGAGCTTGTTTTTAAAGATGAAATTGATTCTTCTTCAGATGTTCAGTGTCATGTTTCATGTTTCCTTTGATCCTCAGAAAGAATCCATGAAGTTGTGACTCATCACATCTGAACTCTGATGTTTAACAGACGAGCAGCTGTTCATGAGAACGAGATGTTCAGACTTTCATTTGGTTGTTTTGTGCAGAAACTGAATACAAAACAGATACATTCTGTTTTAAGGTTTTAATTAACAAACTATTTTCTTTGTTTTTGTTCAGATGAAACAAACCAGATGAAACATGCTAATTTATTATAATTGCTAGGTGGTTACCTTCATACACAGCCAGGCTAGCTGTTTCCAGTCTTAATGCTAAGCTAAGCCAGCTGTTAGACTGTCCGTTTAACACGAGTCGTGATGACATCATCAGCTGGATGAGACTTTGCTTTATTCATAAACAGGATTATTTGTTACATCGTGAACGTTCTGGTTTTATACGGTAAACCTTTGATCTTTATTGTACATTTGAGGAAACAATGAAGGTGAAGTCGGTCGTTTGTCTCGTCGGCTCTGCGGTCGGTTTCTCGTTAAGAGTTTGTTAGCGTTAGCGGGAAGTGAGCAAGCTGCACATGCGTCATCACAAGTGAACAACAAAAATAAATTTATAATCCCTGTTTTCTGTCAGTCCGACCTTCTCTGCTCCTCACGAGATCCTTCCGTCGTTTCTCGTTCAGAAGCTGTTGGATCCGTTTGTTCTGCGTTCGCTCGCCGATCGGAGGCATCCGCACAAAGTGGTTCTGTCCTCTGGTGACGTCACCGTCCAATCCCACGACCCGGTACGGGACCTCGTCCACCGAGTTGTTCGGGAAGAAGGAGGACGAGGTCGCTTCTGTTTGGAGGCTCCTCCCCCTTGATGATGACGTGGCGGTGATGATGTCATCAGGGTCAGCGGTTACTGGGGGCATTGTGGGAGTTTTCTTCTTGAATAAATGTGGGGAAGCAGTTTTTCTTGGTCGCCTTGTAGTAGTAGTAGTAGTAGTAGTAGTAGTTGGAATGATAAGAGTATGCTCGTAGGACGGGTACTCGTTATAATCGTCGTACTCCACGTACACAAAGTCGGTGCTGCTCCTGCTGGTCGGGGGCGGAGTCACAGCGACGGTGGGAGGCGGCCTGCTGCTGTCACTGGTGACGTCGCCGCTGTCGGACGCTGACGTCATCGTCTCCGTGGTTACACTCCAGGAACTACAAGACAACAAATATCAGAAGATCAGTGACATCAGATCAGTTTAAGGTGCGGTCGAGCTTTTAGTGGAACATTCCGGCTCCGACCTGTCGGCCGTCGGCGGGAAAGTGCTGCTGAAGTTGCTGAAGTTGTTGAAGTTGCTGGAGTTGCTGGAGTTGCTGGAGTTGCTGAAGTTGCTGGAGTTGCTGAAGTTGCTGGAGTTGTTGAAGTTGCTGGAGTTGCTGGAGTTGCTGGAGTTGCTGAAGTTGCTGGAGTTGCTGAAGTTGCTGGAGTTGCTGAAGTTGCTGGAGTTGCTGAAGTTGCTGGAGTTGCTGAGGTTTCCCTCGCTGCATGACTTGCAGCACATCTGACGGTAACCGGCGATAGAGCAGTACCGACTCAACACCTCCATCCGGCAAAACACAGAGCGGTCACCACGGCACCGCTGCCCTGGAGACAAGATGGACCACCGGAGCAGAACAATGTGATCAGGTTCAGGTTTATTTATCTATTCATCTAACATTCACAATCATCTGCAAAGGAGGACGAGGAGGACTATGTGTGATTTACTGGAGGAGATTTTTGGAGCTGGGAAGTCTGGGTTGGACCTGGACAGCCACTGAATGATGACATTCTTCTGGTCGCCTGCAGGGGGACACAACCACAGAGTTAGCTTACACACAGACTACAATTCCCAGCATGCCTCCCTCTCCGTCAGTGCACATTTATCTGGTATGTGATGGGTCGATGCCTACCGCTACAGGGGGGAGGATGGCAGGTGCGGGTCTTGATTGGTGGAAAATCACTACAGTTACGGGCTAAACCCTCAGGACTCAAACACGCAACCTGACGCTCCTGAGTCCCGTTTCCGCAGGATACTGAACACTACAAACACAAACATATTGGTCAAACTCAGTTGTTCAGTTTATAAACTGATCAGTCATTGATCTGGATTCAATGTTTATTATGGCCAAGTCAGGTGGTAGTCCTGAAGGAATTAGATTTAGTCCTGAAAGGAGGAAGTGAGGTAGTTTAGATACAAAAAAGGTAGAGGTAGACAAGAAAGATGGAAGTAAAAGTAATCCATAAAGAGAAAGGTAGAGGTGGTCCAGGAAGTGAGAAGTAGTCCCTAAAGAAGGAAGGGGAAGTAGTCTAGAAAGAAGAAAGGTAGAGGAAGTCCTAAAAGAAGGAATTTAGAGATAGTCTAGAAAGAGAAAGGTAGAGGTAGTCCAGAAAGAGAAAGGTAGAGGTGGTCTAGAAAGAGAAAGGTAGAGGTAGTCCAGAAAGAGAAAGGTAGAGGTGGTCCAGAAAGAGAAAGGTAGAGGTAGTCCAGAAAGAGAAAGGTAGAGGTGGTCCAGAAAGAGAAAGGTAGAGGTAGTCCAGAAAGAGAAAGGTAGAGGTGGTCCAGAAAGAAGGATGTAGAAGTAGTTCAGATTGAAAGCAGTTAAAGGTACTTAAGGAACTTAAAGGTATTCCAGAACGAGTGACGAAGGGTGGACTACCCCTCTCGTAGAGAGATGGAAGGCAGACATAGTCCAAAAAAAGAAAAGGTTGAGGTACTCCAACTGGAGAATTGCTTGTGGTAAAATGACTTTGTGACTTTGTTAATGATTCCAGTCTTCGTACCGGGGTCCAAGGCCCAGCTCTCCAGGAAGCTGGACACGGTAAACGATTGCAGGTTTGTTTCACTTCCGGCCGGTCCTCACCACAGAGTTTGCTGGGCACTGAGCGCTGCCCCCTGCTGGACATCTGCTGGCAGGACACCCAGCGACGCCGCCACCCTGTCTGACCACAGGTGGCACTGCAGTCCTCCCACTCCCCGGTCACCCAGCTGACGGGACAGGAACAGACAATGAACCATGCTTTTTTTTTTGTCAGTGGAGTCTAGTCAATATTGTACAGTGTCTTGATATAATGCACTCTTTTCCCTTTTTTAAATATTTTAAATATATTGCCTAAACCGAGCCGGATCCGTGTTGGTCCTGTGGTTCCAGACCAGAATCAGGTGAGCTGTGGTTGTTACCTGGGGGAGCTGCAGGTGTCGCCGTTGCAGGTGCGGCTGATGGCTCTCGGTTTGTTGATGTTGGAGCAGAACGTCCTCTGAACCATTTTCCCGTCAGCTTTCCTCCGGCAGCCGAACCTTGTGTACTGTTTCCCTGACAACCAGACAAAACGCTGTTAGCCACCATTGCCCCCCCCCCCCCCTGTTACCGTGGTTATCCACGTGACCATGCCGAGTACCGGACTTGTTGCGTTACCTCCTCCGCAGGGCTTGGAGCAGTGCGACCACTTCTTCAGCGCCCACTCGTAGAAGATGGCGTCCTCCTGCACCAGGTTGGACTCCAGGTTGGACCGGAGGCGGTCCTGGATGACGTACTTGTAGGACACCGTCACCTTAGAGTCTCCATGAGACCGCACCTGATGGACAGAGACACAGACTTAGACTCAGATACAACGGGAGCATGTTGGACCTCCTGTGGTGACGGACGGACCATGAGCAGGACTCCGTATTTCAGTGGCCCCGTGGTCTGGATGGACTCCTGCTCCTCGGTGTTGCTGTACTCCCACGCCACACCCTTCTCGATCACCGCTCGGGATTCTGGGAGCTCGTCTTCGTTGTTGAGGAAGAGGTGGCCCGTCTCCTGGTTCATCAGCGCTGGAACAGGAAAACAGTGAAATCAAGGTTTTCCACATGAAGGACAGAAGTTCTTCAGGCTCCTCCTCCTCCTCCCCTCTTACCCAGGATGTGAGGAGTTCCTTTAAACTCGTGGATCAGCAGATGTCGAGCTCCTTTGGGGATCTCCAGGATCTTCAGGTAACCTAGTCAAAGGGAACCACAATTCTTAATTGGTCCTTAATGAAGACTCCAACAGAAACATCTACTTAACACTGAAGGAGAGTTTCATTCAGACCTTGTTTCTTGGTGCTGCGGGTGAAGTTCCCTTTGATGATCTTACAGCCGGAGTTATCTCCTCCACAGACTCCACATCGGTCCTCCTGCTGGTCTGAAGCGATCTGTCCATCACATCCTACATGCTGCACGAGGAGAGAGGAAACAAGGACAGATAGGAGGACTCAGGAGGGAGGAAACAGGGACAGAGAGGAGGACTTAGGAGGGAGGAAACAAGGACAGAGAGGAGGACTTAGGAGGGAGGGAGGAGGGAAGTGCTCTGGATCAGATCTGGATCACAGTTCTGTTCTTCACTGTGGGAGGAAATCTACATATATATATATATATATATATATATATATATATATATATCACTGCTATAGTGAAAACCACATATTTGAACATTTTGATATAGTAAAATTATATAATTATAACACAACAGACTGAAGAATGAAACATGTGATGAAGTAAAAGTGAATAAAGTGTGTATAATGTGTGTATAAAGTGAATAAAGACCTCACACTCTCCTCGGACGCAGACGCTGTGGGCGTCGCTGTAGGAACACGGCGTCCCATCATGCACCATTCTGTTGATGGAAACCACCGCGGACGTCTCCTTCGACTGACAGTGCAGACGACAGCGCTCATCAGCTGCAGACACACAAGTATATATACAGTATATACATACACATATATAATATGAAGATAATGTTTATATTTCACTGCAGTCAGAGCTACTTAAGGTGGAACATTAAGAGTTTAAAGAGTTAAGAGAGGAGAGGCCATAAGTTTCCTTCCAATAACAGATTCCTGACTGATGACTTTAACATGTGAACAGACACACACACACACACACACACACACACACACACACACACACTGCGGCCGTCTGGCTTTGCACAATCTGCTTTTTCATTTACGGTCATCAAGCTTCAGAAAAGGCTTCCAGCAGAAAACATTATATTTCCTACAATTTAAGTTTCTGCATTTTCCAAATGCACTAGTATTATTCAAACGTATTGTTCGGTTGGTAAGCCTCGTACCGAACGGTTTAATACAAATACGTATATAGTTACAGCCCTAGAAACGAATGATAACCGTAGCTGTGGCGCCATCATGAGGTTATTAGGTAGTATTTCAGCTGTGAAGGCCCAGGTATACAATGCACGGCCCGCCACTACGGGGCTACGTTGATGCAGCGTGTGGGAGAAGTAGAGATAAACTAAAGCAAGACAAGCTAACAGATGCTACAGAGAAGTATAGATAAACTAAAGCAAGACAAGCTAACAGATGCTACAGAGAAGTAGAGATAAACTAAAGCAAGACAAGCTAACAAATGCTACAGAGAAGTAGAGATAAACTAAAGACAAGCTAACAGATGCTACAGAGAAGTAGAGATAAACTAACGACAAGCTAACAGATGCTACAGAGAAGTGGAGACAAACTGCAGCCGGTTAGTGTTGTGGAAGATGTCGGTCTGAGGAACGTTCTCAAGATGTGTTCGCGTTTGGTGTGAACGCACCTTTAGGATCAACGAATGACGTCACGTATGAGCCTCAAGAATGAGCTCAGAAAGTTAGCGAAAAGATTAACGCGAGACAACATCCGGTTTCTTCAGACGAACATCCGGTTTTCAGAATAAGATGCCAACAAAGTATGAATTATATTCACATTAAGTATAAAACATGCTGCCTGCATCTCGTGAGTTAAAGGGAAAATACACCTAAATTGTGCGTAAAGTGTCTTTATTCTGTGATCGCTGGGTAACCATCATCACCTCTGAGTTACAGCATTATATTGATGAACAGTAGAGCTGCATTCACCTGCTCTGACTGTCATGAAGACACAAGACACACATTTAGATGAAACGTGCTGAAACATTGTGTTCATGTTCACAGCAGTGGAACGTTTCACATCCAGTCAGCACACTGAGCACAGATAGTGAAGAGATAGAACTCTACTGTGTAAAGGGAATACTGCTGTTAACAAGAACCGGATGTGTTTAAAGTGTTTACAAACCAAATGTTATTGACCTGTTGTTCATATAGCAGTACTTTCAAAATAAAAGTGCACAATACACTACTTTAGAATTCATTATTGAACTTTGCCATAACAATGAAAAATCCATGCGATTAATCACGATTAAAAATGTTAATCGTTGCCCAGCACTAATATGTATATATATCTATACATACATACTGTATATATATATACATACAGTATGTATGTATATATATGTATATATGTATAGATCTACATAGATATTGAGTCACCAGTGATGTCAACATTGATTTTAATTGTACTGGACGAATTTACTAGTATTTATATGTTGATGAGTGTTTGTAGATTTATCTGTATGATTGTTGGTGTGATAGAGACGATGTCATGGTGTGTGTGTGTGTGTGTGTGTGTGTGTGTGTGTGTGTGTTGTCACAGTGAGTGACCCCTGACCCATGAGTAATACACACACTCACACAAACAAAGCAAAGAGGAATATTGTATCTATTTAAACTACTTTAAGTGGAGGAAGAAAGTGTATATAAAGTGTGTATAAAGTGTGTATTATGAGTGTATATTTACGGTCAGGGTGTTGGTACGGCAGCCAGTGATGTTTCATTCCTTCATGTTCCATAAATGGATTCCAGACTTTACACTGATCCTCTCTGAAAGACAAACACAACAAATCAACTACACACACACACACACACACACACACACACACACACACACACACACACACACACACACACACACTCAATCTACTGACCTGAAGTCAGTCAAAGGTGGACACTCTTCTTGGCTGCACTTCTGGAACTCGTAACTGTTTCCGAAGCAGGTGCGTCCCCCGTTAGTTGGACTGAGAACAACAACAGGTTAAGCGTCTGTGATTGGTGGCTTTGGTCTGTGACATCATCAGATGATTGACAGCTGACTCACGCTGGAGTGTCGCAGCGTCGGGCCCGAAACCTGACCCCGCCCCCGCAGGTCCTGGAGCAGCTGCCGAACGGACTCCATGTTCCCCAGCCGCCATCTTGTCTCAGCAGGTCGGGGGTCAACTTCATGCAGAAACCCTTAAAACAGTGCTGCAAAGAGATGAAGGTTTAGCATAAAGACAGGAGGTAGGGGGACATTGCTGAATTAAAATATATAGTTTCAGCCTGTTAGCATGCTAACATGCTAATGGTCAGCAGGTATCATGTTCACCATCTTAGTTTTAGCCTGTTAGCATGCTAAGATGCTATGTCTGACCTGGAGGTGTCCTCACCTTCCCCGGTCCACACTTGGTCCCGTCCAGCGGAGGACCTTTCTTGGTCTTACAGTAGAACGGGTTGTTGTAGTCGCTGCACCACAGCTGTTTACAGGGTTCAAGGTTGGAGTACTGGGGACAAAGACGACATCATAGTAACTCTGTGATGTCATCAAACGTGTCTCACATCCTGAACAGATGTGTCTTCAACAACACATGTGATGAGAACAGTGGACTCTTTAAAAACAGGACGGTTCATTGTCTCCAGATGTTTTCTATGGAGACAAACTCAGTTCTACTGAAGACGGATGATACAGGGACAGAGAGACAGACAGGTCAGAGAGACAGACAGAGAGACAGAGAGAGAGACAGACAGACAGACAGACACACAGACAGACATACTGCAGTACAGAGGCTGTATCCTGGTCCGAAGTCAAAGCGACACTGTTGGTCCAGTGAGTACTGAAACCCTGGTAACTGAGGCTGAGCCGGCCAATCGTGGTTGAACGGGTCGTCACGGAGACAGTCGTAGGTACTGGAGAGACAGACAGAGAGTCAGACAGACAGAGATACAGACAGTGTTGTGGTTCAGGTGGTAGATGTACAATGAGTGTACATGTAGTATTACTTGTAGTACTCACTGCAGGTACTTGTGCAGCTCCCTCCAGCTGCAGCGGGACCAGTGGTACTGATGGAAGGTGGCCTGAACCCTCGGGGACATGATGCTGCCAAACGGCACGTCGTCAGCACAGTCATTGGCCTCTCCGTCATGCTCCATCCCTAACCTGAGAGAGACAGACAGGTAGAGAGAGAGAGAGAGAGAGAGAGAGTCAGAGAGACAGTCAGTGAGACTAAAACGGATAGGTAATTAAAATGTGAGTTTGTTATCGTCTCTATTGGACACCTGGAAGTCACTATCGTCTCTATTGGATACCTGGAAGTCACTATCGTCTCTATTGGACACCTGGAAGTCACTATCGTCTCTATTGGACACCTGGAAGTCACTATCGTCTCTATTGGACACCTGGAAGTCACTATCGTCTCTATTGGACACCTGGAAGTCACTATCGTCTCTATTGGATACCTGGAAGTCACTATCGTCTCTATTGGACACCTGGAAGTCACTATCGTCTCTATTGGACACCTGGAAGTCACTATCGTCTCTATTGGACACCTGGAAGTCACTATCGTCTCTATTGGATACCTGGAAGTCACTATCGTCTCTATTGGACACCTGGAAGTCACTATCGTCTCTATTGGATACCTGGAAGTCACTATCGTCTCTATTGGACACCTGGAAGTCACTATCGTCTCAATTGGACACCTGGAAGTCACTATCGTCTCTATTGGACACCTGGAAGTCACTATCGTCTCTACAAGGACACCTGGAAGTCTCTATCGTCTCTATTAGACACCTGGAAGTCACTATCGTCTCTATTGGAAACCTGGAAGTCATTATCGTCTCTATTGGACACCTGGAAGTCACTATCGTCTCTATTGGATACCTGGAAGTCACTATCGTCTCAATTGGACACCTGGAAGTCACTATCGTCTCTATTGGACACCTGGAAGTCACTATCGTCTCTACAAGGACACCTGGAAGTCTCTATCGTCTCTATTAGACACCTGGAAGTCACTATCGTCTCTATTGGAAACCTGGAAGTCATTATCGTCTCTATTGGACACCTGGAAGTCACTACCGTCTCTATTGGACACCTGGAAGTCTCTATCGTCTCTACGAGGACACCTGGAAGTCTCTATCGTCTCTATTAGACACCTGGAAGTCACTATCGTCTCTATTGGAAACCTGGAAGTCATTATCGTCTCTATTGGACACCTGGAAGTCTCTATCGTCTCTATTGGACACCTGGAAGTCTCTATCATCTCTATGAGGACACCTGGAAGTCATTATCGTCTCTATTAGACACCTGGAAGTCTCTATCTTCTCTATTGGACACCTGGAAGTCTCTATCGTTGCTGAGAGCCATATTAATGTGCAGTTAGTGTAAATGTGTGTTTGTGTCTCACACGTGTCCCGTTTCATGAGCAGCTACGAAGGCCGAGGAAAACCCGTCTTCAAAGACGAGGACGCAACTCCGATGCAGGTGACACATTCCTGTAACAGGAGCATAACCTACAGAGAAAGGTCAGATGTCAGGCAAATGGTGTTCGTAGTAGTACTTGTGTTATTAGTGGTACTATTAGCAGTAGTACCCTGCATACCAAGACAGCCAAACGGTGTTAGTACTAGTACTTAAAGCAGTAGTGGTAGTATTATTACTACTTCCCTGCTTTGCCGGATGGGACGAACTCCTCATCAGGTAGATGTTGTTAGTTGGAGTACTTGTAGTATTAGTGGAGGTATTAGCAGAAGTACCCTGCATGGCGAAGGTAGAAAGTGTTAGCGGTTGCAGTATTTGTAGCTTTACTAGTAGTATCATCAGTACTTCCCTGCATGCCGGAGGAGGCCTAGCGCCTCCTCAGGTAGAAGATGTTTTCGATGGAGTACTTGTAGTATTAGTGGAGGTATTAGCAGAAGTACCCTGCATGCCAGAAGGGCCAAACTCCTGCCTGGTCAGGTAGATGGTGTGGTCGTGCTGCTCGGCGGGATTCTGCTCCCGGTGCTGGAGATACGACCATCCACAGACGTTCTCCAGGCTCTTCTGAGGGTTCCCCACAGAGATCAGCTCCTGGGACTGATGGACGGACACTGGTGTTTGTTTTTGATTCCCCAGAGCATAAATGCAGGGTGTCAATGTGCGAGTATGCGAAAAGTACTTAAAACTGGACTCAACAAATACTAATCTTTTGAAGAAAACACAAAATTATATTACAGCGGTGACCAGAGAGGTGTATCGTCTCTACGTGGACACCTGGAAGTCTTTATCATCCCTACGTGGACACCTGGAAGTCACTATTGTCTCTACGTTGACACCTGGAAGTCACTATTGTCTCTACGCGGACACCTGGAAGTCACTATCGTCCCTACGCGGACACCTGGAAGTCACTATCGTCCCTACGCGGACACCTGGAAGTCACTATCGTCCCTATGCGGACACCTGGAAGTCACTATTGTCTCTACGCGGACACCTGAAAGTCACTATTGTCTCTACGCGGACACCTGAAAGTCACTATTGTCTCTACGCGGACACCTGAAAGTCACTATTGTCCCTATGTGGACACCTGGAAGTCTTTAGCGTCCCTACATGGACACCTGGAAGTCACTATTGTCCCTAAGTGGACACCTGGAAGTTGCTATCGTACCAGAAACATTTATCAGCTTTGAGTTTAGTACCTTTGATGGAGACAACATGATGATTCTGACCAGAACAACGTTGATGTTGGCACCCAGAGAATGATCCTGATAGATCTCATTAACCTGAAAACAGACAGAGAGAGCTGCTGTAAATATATTGATCCATCTCCAGCCATCTTTTCTAAATTTGGGGAAATGCAAGAACATTAACCCCAAAATTCTACCTTCGGTGGACTGGACCTCTCGGCGCATTTGTGATTCTTTGTGATTGGTGCTCAAGGTATCGATGGACCTTTTTTTAAGGTGCATCGTTGGACGTCCAGATGTTGGCTGTTTTCTGTCTTACACTGATGTCCTCCTGTGTCCTGCTGTCCTTTCTAATGAGGCAAAGCTCTCCACAGACTCAAGCAAATCCAAACATGTTGTGAGGCTGAACTGGGAACATCTGGCTGAGGCTTCTTACCTCCCACCTCTAGAAGAACATTTCCTGAGGCTCATCACTCTTTGTTGTGGTGGCACAATGACCCACAAGGATAAAAGGAAGTTGATGAAGTATAAGACTGAAGAAAACCTTCCAGCCTCAAAAGACCAGGACACACCTGAGTCAGACAGGTAATTTATTTATTTCTTTTTTATTTTAAATCCCTTATTAGTCCGGCAATTTGTTCTCTGCATTTGACCCATCCCTAGTATATATGGAGCAGTGGGCTGCCCCTGAGAAGTGCCCGGGGAGCAGTTAGGGGTTCAGTGTCTTGCTCAGGGACACAGGACAGGTAGCAGCCAAGGATCGAACCGCCGACCTTACGAATATCGGATGACCCTCTCTACCCTGTGAGCCACGGTCGTCCCAGAGGGTAGAGAGGGTAAAGAGGCCAGATGGACTGCAGCTTCTGAGAGGGATGAGTTGGATAATATTACAGCTGGACTTCTCTCTGGTTCTGGTGACGGAGGTTGTTGAGATGCGATATCAAAGAGCCAGGACTGGATTACATTCACCCTGAGATGCAGAAGGTTCTGGTTCATGGGTGCTCAGGGATGGCGGTTTCCCCTTTTTTGGTTTGTATGGAGGTAAAGCTGGGAAACCTTATCTCTGGTGGACCAGTTCTTTACTGGAGGGGTCATGGGAGTTTGACCATCCGGTCTACGTGAGCTTTGTGGATTTGTACATGATTAGCTCATCTCTGAGTTTACCAACAGGTACAACAAGACTCACCTACATTTACCACTGAAATAGAAATGTGTGTGTGTGTTTTCACTCACTATGTTCATGAGTGTCAGAAGATATTTCTGAATGTGGTCTCGGCCGTGGAAAAGAAGAACAGAATAATCCACAGCCAACAAAACCTGGAAGAGGAAAAGAGTTTAAACAAGTTCAGTAAAATCTACATTCTAATCCAACCTCTATGTTAAACATTTCATTAACCACTAAGTTAAATAGTTCATTAACCTCTATGTTAAACAGTTCAGCCTCTTCAATGTAGCGTCTTCGTCGAGCTGATCTGGATCCGGACCACATCACATTCTGGTTCCAGTCCAGAGAACCTAAAAGAGGACCTGCAGAAGAACAAAAGAGTGTTCTCAGTGTCCGTATAAAACTGAGGGGTTCTGTTTTTACTGAGCTGATGTTCGTCCAGTAAGTCTCCCTTTGCTTTTCCATTGTCCAGGACGATCGTCCAGGAGACCGTCCACGATGACGGTGTAGGACGACGGTGTAGGACGACGGTGTAGGACGACGGTCCAGGAGATCGTCCAGGACGATCATCCAGGAGACCGTCCGAGATGACCTTCCAGGAGATCGTCCAGGAGATCGTCCAGGAGATCGTCCAGGAGACCGTCCAGGAGATCGTCCAGGAGATCGTCCAGGAGATCGTCCAGGAGACCGTCCAGGAGACCGTCCAGGAGACCGTCCAGGAGAACGTCCAGGAGACCGTCCAGGAGACCGTCCAGGAGACCGTCCAGGAGATCGTCCAGGAGATCGTCCAGGAGTCCAGCGCCGTGTCCCAAGAGGACGTAAACGTTGACATTTTGTCACGTGACTCGTGAGTCAAGTTAGTGACAGAAAGAAGGAAGATGAACAGAACAACAGAGAATAAGTAGGTTCATGATCGTTTCTCTCTGGATTCACATTTATTTGTATCTTTGGTTCCAACAACACTGATGTTCTGTAAATCTGTTGATGTGTTTCATCCACTAATACCTCCTCATATTTGATCCTGCTCATATGAATGTTGTGTTTATGAAAACATGTGACATCAGACCCTCTGAGGTCACTCTGTACGAGTTGAGCTGAGGTGAAAGAATACTCGCTCCTCATTGGTTGAAGCTGTTTTGAGGACAAACAGATGTCAGCGACCGAGAGGACAAACGATTCAGGAGCTGAACTATCTGTCAACTCTGAGTCCAAAACCTCCAAAACCCTGAGACTCTGAAGCTCGGACTGCCACGTCGCAGTGTGTGTGTGTGTGTGTGTGTGTGTGTGTGTGTGTGTGTGTGTGTCTCTGCCAAGTTTCCAGGAACTATTTCTCTCTTTTCAGTTTGATTCTTTCCTTCTGCAGAAACACAGCAGATATTTTTCAGCAGCTTCACCGTCTTTCAGTTCCATTGAAGCTACACTGAATAATGTTACTATTATTTTATTATATTCTCATTACATCCCGACAGCAATCAATAAAATACATCAAATGACAAAACATAAAATAAACTGAAGAGTCTTAGGACAGCAAGAAGCCTGTTTGTTTTAATTAGATTTTATATTTGAGTTTAATTCAAAGTGAACCTCCATGTTTGTTTACAACGAGGTCAACATGGTCACGTGATCACCAGGTTTGTTCGGGTCAATGAAGTAAATAAAGTTAGTTTGTGTTGATGAAGTCAGCTGACTGTGACTCACCTCGGACGAAGTCACCAGCTGTTTGATGGACGGCTTCAGTTTGATTGACAGCCGGTTGTTTCTTGATGATTGCCGAGGAACGATAGACGATGTGTCGTCTTCCTCCTTCCTCCTCCTCCTCCTCCTCCTCCTCCTCCTCCTCTCTCCTCCTCCATTGATCCAGCGGCTCGATGAAGAACTCCTCCTGGCTCGTCCGGATCACGCCGGCCTGCAGACACAGAGAGAGAGAGAGCTGTCAATCAAACATCCAGAACTCAGCAGCTTAATGAGCTTCATTTATAAAATCATACTTCAACACTGAGTCACAGTTCAGTTTGAGTTTGAGCAATATTACAGCGTGAATAAAAAATCGGAATAAAAAATTAATAAAAACAATAAAAACTCATTATTCATTGGCTCTGTTTGTGTGGAGGTGTTCCTGTTATTGTGTCCACATGTAATCAGTGCGACAGGTCGTTGTTGCTTTAAGTCACATCAGCGGCTGCAGCAGGAAAATATTCCTCTTTTCTTTCTTTAAACACCTCTCGTCTTTCCTCCACATCTGCTTTCAATCAGCTTGCGCTGCAAGAAGTGAAGATAAAGTTGTACACGAACGCTCAGCTTTAACAAAGTTAAAGTGTTTGAGGTTGACTCGTTTTACAGCGTTTGGTTTGTGAAATCCTTTCTACTCTCACATGAATCGACTGTTTCTCTTCTGATGTCTGACTTCACATTAAAATATGTTTTTATTCGTGTTAATTTGAAAACATTCATGTTGATTTAATTTTTTTTTCATCAGTTAAATGTACAATTCTTCTGTTGATGATATTCCTCTTCCTCCTCACAGAGGAAGCAGTATAACAATGAAAATATCAAAGAATGAAACAATGAAACAATGAAACAATGAAACAATGAAAATATCAAAGAATGAAACAATGAAACAATGAAACAGTGAAACAGTGAAACAGTGAATCAGTGAATCAGTGTAACAGTGAAACAGTAAAACAATGGAACAGTGATACAATGAAACAATGAAACAATGAAACAGTGAAACAGTGAAACAGTGAAACAAACAATCAAACAGTGAAACAGTAAAACAATCAAACAATCAAACAATCAAACAATCAAACAGTGAAACTGTGAAACTGTGAAACTGTAAAACAATCAAACAATCAAACAATCAAACAATTAAACAGTAAAACAATCAAACAGTGAAACAATGAAACAGTGAAACAGTGAAATAGTGAAACAATCAAACAGTGACACAGTGAAACAATCAAACAGTGAAACAGTGAAACAAACAGTGAAACAACCAAACAGTGAACCAGTGAAACAGTGAAACAATCAACCAGTGAAACAGTGAAACAAACAGTGAAACAAACAGTGAAACTGTGAAACTGTAAAACTGTAAAACAATCAAACAATCAAACAATCAAACAGTGAAACAATGAAACACTGAAACAAACAATCAAACAGTGAAACAAACAATCGAACAGTGAAACAATGAAACAATGAAACAGTGAAACACTGAAACACTGAAACAAAGAAACACTGAAACAAACAATCAAACAGTGAAACAAACAATCGAACAGTGAAACAATGAAACAATGAAACAGTGAAACAATGAAACAATGAAACAATGAAACAATGAAACAGTGAAACAGTGAAACAAACAATCAAACAGTGAAACAATCAAACAGTGAAACAATCAAACAGTGAAACAGTGAAACAGTGAAACAGTGAAACAGTGAAACAGTGAAACAGTGAAACAATCAAACAGTGAAACAGTGAAACAATCAAACAGTGAAACAGTGCAGTGAAACAGTGAAACAGTGAAACAGTGAAACAGTGAAACAGTGAAACAGTGAAACAGTGAAACAGTGAAAAAATTAAACAGTTAAAAGGTGAAACAGTGAAACAGTGAAACAGTGAAACAGTTAAAAGGTGAAACAGTTAAAAGGTGAAACAGTGAAACAGTGAAACAGTGAAACAGTGAAACAGTGAAACAGTGAAACAGTGAAACAGTGAAACAGTGAAACAGTGAAACAGTGAAACAGTGAAACAGTTAAAAGGTGAAACAGTGAAACGGTGAAAAGGTGAAACAGTGAAACAGTGAAACAGTGAAACGGTTAAAAGGTGAAACGGTGAAACGGTGAAACGGTGAAACGGTGAAACGGTGAAACGGTGAAACGGTGAAACGGTGAAACGGTGAAACAGTTAAACAGTGAAACAGTTAAAAGGTGAAACAGTGAAACAGTGAAAAGGTGAAACAGTGAAACAGTGAAACAGTGAAACAGTGAAACAGTGAAACAGTGAAACAGTGAAACAGTGAAACAGTGAAACAGTGAAACAGTGAAAAGGTGAAACAGTGAAACAGTGAAACAGTTAAAAGGTGAAACGGTGAAACGGTGAAACAGTTAAAAGTTGAATTAGTAAATGCTTAAATGGTGAAACATACTCAGGTGACACCTACCAGCCCGTCACAGTTGCTGATGGCGATGAACGTGTCCTCCATGTTGGACACCTCTCCTGTGTAGAAGCAGCCGGCATCTCCTATTGGCTGGGAGTGTTTGTGTCCTGACTCCTCCCACCACTCCGTGGTGGCGTCGGGGGCGACGAGGCGACTGTTGTGACGCAGACGAAGGTGCAGCTCCTGACCGAACACCGTCACGTTGTAGAACAGCTCCGCCTCCTCCTGCCTGTGGCCCCGCCCCCTCCAGGTATGCCACGTCCGGTTGGACGGTGATGCAACTGTGGGCGGGGCATGTTGTAATAGAGGCCTGTTTGTTCGAGTCTGTCTGTCATTGTTTGTGTCAGTGGGCGTGTCCTGTGTGAAGGGGGCGTGTCTTTTCCTGCGGGGCAGGTGGTGGGCGGAAACAAGAGCTGACAGGAAACATCCCTCTGAGTTGGTCCTGATTGGACGAACGACAGCGAACTCTGACAGCACCTGATGGAGAGAATCTGAGAGAGAGAGAGAGATCACATGACTTTGGGACACATTATAATAATAATAATAATAATAATAGCAATAATTAAATAATAATAATAATAATAACAATAACATAATAATAATAATAGTAATAATAATAATAATGCACAAATAGCTTCAGTTACTTCACTTGTTATTAATGTGGATGTGGTTTTGCTGCTGGAACAGAACCTGGAGACACATTTGAATCTGGCTTTAGACCTGAACTGAGAGCCAATCAGAGCAGAGCAGAGTGACATCACTGGTGTGTGTGTGTGTGGACAGTATCAGTACAAAGCAGAATATCTGCAGCAATTTAACAAGAAAGGAGGCTGCTGTCTTTCTGTCTGAGGTCATGGAGGTCAGAGGTCACACACTCACACACACACACACACACACACACACACACACACACACACACACACACACACACACACACACACACAGAGGAGATGATGAAATATGATCTGAATCCTTCACATTCCTCAAAGGCCACAGACGCATAAACACAAAGATTTATGGGAAAAACGTGGAGAGGAGAGAAAAAGAAGAGTTTCCATCTGCTGCTGGAACCGTTAGAACACAACACTGGAACAACTGGAAACACTGGGGACACTGGGGACACTGGGGACACTAGAGACACTAGGGAGACTGGGGAGACTGGAAACACTGAGGAGACTGGGGAGACTAGGGAGACTGGAAACACTGGGGACACTGGGGAGACTGGAAACACTGGGGACACTGGGGAGACTGGGGACACTGGAAACACTGGGGAAACTAGGGAGACTAGGGAGACCGGGGACACTGGGGAGACTGGAAACACTGAGGAGATTGGGGAGACTACGGAGACTGGGGAGACTGGGGAGACTGGGGAGAGTAGGGAGACTGGAAACACTGGGGACACTGGGGACACTGGGTAGACTAGGGAGACTTGGGAGGACTGAACAAGAACCACAGAAGAAGAATAGTAATGAGATGCACAGTCCTCACTACTGTCTGTGGCTACATGCAGACAGGACGCAGTGTCTCGTACCTGAGAGGAACAGGATCACACCTGAAGCCTTTAGAACTACTAACCAGGAGCTCAGGATGGAGCTGATTAGAAAGATGTAGATTGACTTTGAGGTTGTTCATGTGTGGAAAAGTTACAAAATCACAAAACGCTTCCTAGAAAACTTCAGAGCAAAAACAAAACCAGCGTGAGGTTTAGATGTTAAAAGCAGCAGTAGTGAGAAAAGAGACGGACATGTTTTAATGATCAATATGTTTATAGTGACACGGTTAGTGTTGGTTCTTCTTCATGGACGACTGTGTTTAAAAGTTTACTAGATTATGATCCATAAATGTGGTCAACACACGTCTCTCACTCGTTTCCTCGGTTTCATTGTTTCTGTTCTCTCTCGTAGCTCTGCTGGTGGCTGAAGTCTCTGTCCTACTGGAGAGCAATTCATGTTTTGTTCCTTTATAGTTTATGTGTGGACTAAACAATAGTTGTGCAGAACAAAATAAGCATTAATAAGAAAAGGAAAGTCTTCAGACGTCTCCGTAGGTCTGATACCTCCGCTGGACACGCCGCTCACTGATCGCTCCATTAACAGCTGCTTCCTCCGTAATAATACTTTAACTGAACAACAGCTGCTAGTAAAGACAACACGGTCAGCAACACCTGTGATCAGTCGTCCATGTTGAATTAACCTGGTAGTCGATCGGTAATCAATGTTGTTGTGTGTGAGCTTCCGGGTAAGGGTCACGTGATCGGGGCGTGACGAATCAGGGAAGGACACGTTGTGACTGCTAAGAACCAATCAAGTAACAAACGCGGGCGTCATCGTTTCCAAACATATCCGTTTTCGACTGTCCACACAAAGAGGCAACTCCGGCATTTTCAAACTTATCCGTCTTCTGGATCGTTTTCAAACTCCTCCATTTTCGGTGCTTGAAAACGCCGGGGTAGTGTGGACTCTCAGTGTAAACGTAGCAAACATGCGTTTTCAAATGGAAATGAAGTAGTGTGGACGTGGCCTAAGAATGAGCCTTCATATCTACATCAGGTCATCTTCACAGAGTCAGCCATGTTCTACGGGAGCCCAGAAGGGACAAACTGAACACAGACTCTAAAGACAGTGTCGTCTGCGTACGTTCGGATTTTTTGTACTATTAACAGAAGTAACAGTATACTATAACATGAATAGTAATAAATATGTAGGAACAGTAAAAGTACAGTTAGTAGTAGCAATAGTAACGCTAACCGCAGTAGTAGCACTACAAGTAGTAGAAGTTGCAGTAGTAACAGTACTACCAGTAGTAGTAGTATCAATTGCAGAAGAAGTAGTATCAGTAGCACCAGTAGTAGTAGAAGTAATGGTAAAAGTAGTAGTAGTAGTAGTAGCAGTAGTACCAATAGTAGCAGAAGTAATAGTCGTAGTACCAGTAGTAGTAGCAGTAGTAATGCTAGCCGTAGTAGGAGCATAACCAGTAGTATAAGTTGTTGTAGCAGTTGTAACAGTACTACCAGGAGCAGTAATATAATTATTAGTGGCAATGATATTAAGAAGAGCAATGGTAGTAGTAACATTCACAATAGCACCAGCAGTAGTAGCAGTACTAACAGTAGTCATGGTAGTACTAACCATAGCAAACAGTGGTAGTGGTAGTTGTTGTTGAGCAGAAGTACTAATGCTAGCATACTGTTGCAGTATTACTAGAAATAGTAGCAGTATTAACAAAAATATGTGCTGGAGTTGTTACAGTTATGGTATTAACAGTAGTACTGACAGTAGCAGTAGTGACCATTTTAGAAGTAGCAGAACAGTTACTGGGCTTCTAGTAGTTAATATATATACAGTGGTAGCGGTAGTACTACTAGTAAAAGTCACAGTAATGCTTTGGTTAGCTACAGTCGTAGTAATAATAGCAGCATTACCAATACTGGTGATAGTGGTTGTGTTGAAGTAGCAGTCACAGTAGTAAATAGTAGTACCAGCAGTATTTTTTATTGTAACAGAAAAAACTGTAGTCACATTAGTACTGTTATAGCAGTAGTAACAGTATTGCTAACAGTAGTAGTTGCAGTAGTAGCAGTAGTAGTAGTAGTAGTAGTAGTAGTGCAACCAGTTGTATAGTATCAATTGCAGTAGAAGTAGTATCAGTAGCACCAGTAGTAGTAGAAGTAATAGTAGTAGTAGCAGTTGTAGTAGAGGTAGTAGAGGTAGTACCAGTAGAAGTAGTA
>JAVDOI010000016.1:17536960-17549460 GCA_032191485.1 Leptoclinus maculatus
TATAAACCTGAACCAGCCCTAACTATAAACCTGTGCCAGCCCTAACTATAAACCTGAACCAGCCCTAACTATAAACCTGTGCCAGCCCTAACTATAAACCCGAGCCAGCCCTAACTATAAACCTGAGCCAGCCCTAACTATAAATCTGTGCCCTAACTATAAACCTGAACCAGCCCTAACTATAAACCCGAGCCAGCCCTAACTATAAACCTGAGCCAGCCCTAACTATAAATCTGTGCCCTAACTATAAACCTGAACCAGCCCTAACTATAAACCTGAGTCAGCCCTAACTATAAACCTGATCCAGCCCTAACTATAAACCTGAGCCAGCCCTAACTATAAACCTGTACCAGCCCTAACTATAAACCTGAGTCAGCCCTAACTATGAACATGAGCCAGATCTAACTAGAAACCTGAGTGACATCAGTATATATGTAGTATATAAGTAGCACATCAGTATATATATATATATATATACCAGGTAATACCAGTTAATACCAGTCTGTCTGTCACCAGATACCAGCAGCAGTACGATGGTATCTGTGTTGGTCTGCTGCCTTCTCCTCCTCCTGCTGTTCTTCATCATCCTCTTCTTCCTCAGGAGGAGGAGGAACCAGAGGATGAGGACTTCAGGTACAACAGCCAACCAGAGACTTACAGGTTCCTCTAAAATCTCACCAGACTGATAACTAATCAGAAATCAACAAAGTATTATCTGCTCTACTGCTTTAGGTCCGCTCGAGGAAAATGTTTATGTGGTGATGAACAGTCACCATGGCAACAAGAAGAAAGATGGTGATGATGAGGAGAAGCAGGAGTGTAATTATGGTAATACACACACACACACACACACACACACATTTGCGTTTACACGACTTTTTGGAACATTACATGAAGTTACATGTCGGGGACCAACGGGATGGTTCCTGCCATTCGAACTACATTTCACCTCATTCAAAAGTCCAAATATCAGAATCCTTACTGCACATGTTACTACATGCTAACCTAGCATGATATCTCCACAATAACTTGGGCTAAGAAGCTGAGATTTGGACTGTACGATCCTCTCACCCTATGGATTCACTGGTGTGAAAATTAAAAGAATTGGAACAACACTATTGAAGCCCAAGGCCCAGAATTTCTTGAAAATTAATATTCCTCTCATTTGCCTCAAACTTGGTAAATCGAGAGCACTCAGCCCAGGGATGTCCCATTTTAAAGTTTCAGCCTCCTAGCCCAGAGCATTGTGCAGATATGACAGGGTCAATTTCTAATTACTGAAATTTGGTCTGGGACATTTGGCATGTACCTCACCAGCCCATACAAATGTAGGCCAAATGTGAGATATAAGATATAAGGAATATGCCATTTGACTACATTTTGTATGGGTTGTCAGGTATTCCAGTTGTCCTCACTCAAATGTCAGACAATGGCAGTAGATTTTGGGTCCTATAAAATAAAATGGAGATATAATCCACAACAGAGCATGTTCTTTTAGGTTTACTTGGTTCCTTAGAGAAGGTAGCTGCCTCAAGGATGTAGAGAGTGAGCACTTGGGGAGCAGGTTCAACTTTTAAGATGGAGTTCTTTTGTCCATAAATCAGGCTCTGCAGCTATTTTCTGAGAAATTATGCACATTTGAAATGCTTGGAATCAGAGGAGATTTGGGACAATGTCTGCCATTTGGGTTGGGACAATAGGGAGACATGACACCCCATACAAATATAGTCCAAATTACATAAAAAACTGCCATTTAGAATACATGTGCATGGGTGGGTCAGGTCTGCGAAATGTCCAAACCCAGATGGCAGAAATTGTCCCAAATGTCTTCTGATTTCAAATGTGCAAAATATCTCAGCAAATTGCTGACAAATTTGACCAAACACCCCATCTGAGGACCTAAACCTGCCCCCTAAGTGCCCACTATGTAGACCCTCTGGGGAGCTGTCTTCATTTAAGAGCATCCTATTGAGTTGAAACCAAGTGAGCCTTAAAGAGTGTCCTCTATTGTTGACCATATGTCAATTTCATGCAAACAAGTAATTTAGTGTTTTTATGGGACCCAAGAACAACCTACTTGAGTCCAGGACTAACTCTCACGTTACCTTTCCAACATGGCCATCCCCTAATAATCAAAGAACTGCCATTTGGGCTACATTTGTATTGACTGGACACAGTCGCCCCCGTGGGGGATAAATGGACCCTTCAAAGAGAGGCTCATAGAGAATGACTGAAAGAAATCTGGTGGTAATAGCTGCAAGTTAAAGTCCCCTAAAACAGGCACAAAGGTTGCCATGATTCCCTTATTTGTTGTGGTTATTTGATATATGTAAAAATTGTCATAATATCTCACAAATTGGTTCCAGAGTCTCCAGATTTTGGACAAACATTGTGGTTAGGGCCTAAATTAAGGTCAAGTGACCAAAACCCCTACAAAATATCTAGAAGGACATTTTTACTGCTTGAAAAATCAAGGTAATGATGGTGTCAGTGTCTCACCCTCGCCATCCATGGGAAAAGGATAGAGTCCAGCCCCTCTCCAGGAGTTTGGTTACGAACCAATGCTATGTGTGGAGGTGAGCCCAATTATATCTAGTTGGTACCGCTCCATCTCCCGCACCAGAGAGGTGACGTTCCACATCCCTAGAGCTAGTCTACGATGCCGGGGGTCGGCACTCCTAGGTCGCTGCCCTCGCCTGCCGCCCGGCTGACACCCAATGTGCTAAGGCCCGGCCACCAGACGCTCGCCGGCGATCTCCCCTCCCAGGTCTGGCTCCAGAAGGGGGCCCTGGTTTCTCCTTTCCAAACTATTCATTAAGGGTCAGTGAGTGGCTCTTACCCTGGCCCCTCCCCTGAGACCCTACCAGGAGCTCTCAGGGTCCCTGGGCCACACAAACCCCTCCACCATGTTGAGGTGGATATTCATTGGAGGAGGCTCCACAATGTGACTGTGTAATCAGATACAAAAGGTGCTAACAGGTGCTATCAGATGCTAACTTCTTTCACTCTCTACAGTTCCCTGTACTCCTGTTGTTTCCATGGAAACACCAATGCCAGAGCAGATGGATGAAGACGTCTACGTGTGACGTGAAGCTCTCCTTATCTTCAGGGTGCTGCGCCTCACCTTCAGTGTGCAGCCACTGTGTTCTACCTGTTGTTTATTCTTCAGTCATTATTTTATCAAAAGAATAAAGTAAACTTGTATTTAGGCCTTTTAGCTGATTCGTTATTCTTTTCAATACAAGAAGAGCAATGAGATGAAAACTAAGAGATTTTAAAGCACATGAAGTTAAAACAGATGGTTTCAGATCCACTACTGAACTACTGCTTCTCTATTTACGCTTACACATTTAAAATGTGTTTAATGTTTTCTTTAATTTCAAGTAGTTTATTTAGTTTTATTATTTATTGTAGTTTTATATCATAATATAAAACAAGTTTGTTGCACTAACAAATAAACCTTAAATTAATCATCAAAACCTCAGTGTTTAAAATCAAACAATTTAATAAAAAAAGCAAAAAAAGGAGATATACTTCTGTTCATTTGTAAAATAAATATTAAATTAAACAAAAAGATCAGCAGATTATCAATATATCAGAATCATGTTGAACAAATCCTATAACACTTTCAGTTTTATGTTATTGAATTATTATATTAAATCAGAAATGTCAGATTTAACTTAATGATCATTGTTTATATTGTGATTACATCATTATTTATTAAAACTGACATCATGAGGTAAATAAAAGGTTCATTTTATCAAATGAGCAAAAGTAATTTTAGATAAAACAAACGTCTAAAAACTGAACATTTATTAATTTATTGATTCATTACGGCTCATTGAAATTAATTACCGTGACAAACTCTAATATGTCTGATCGTAGACAAAATAATGTCTTATTGTTGTTTCGTTTCTACTACCATGGTAGTTAACCTGCGTAGAGAGAGGATGAAGAAGGACCGATCTCAGGGGGTCATCCGAGGTCACAGGTGACTTTGTTGATATAAATACTGAGCGAGACAGAAGATATCCGGTGTTAAGCACTGCCTCTGACGGTCAGTAAGGATGAAATAGAACCCTTTACTAAAGGAAGGGACGGCTGCGAAGGTGTGGAATGTTCCCCAAACGTCCTAAAACTGTAAGATAGGAACTTGTATTGGAACCCCACTAACTAATACACGTTTTAATTATAAGTATAGTATAATTCTGATTGAACTGGCACATAGTTCAAAGTTTAACAGATAAAATGAGTTGAACTGCATGGAGATTGATTTTCTGTCACGAAGCGCTTCCAGAGTGAGTGAGTGTGTGAAGTCCTATCCAGCGCCTGGGTAGGTGGTGAGAGAGGAAGCCCTGAAAGAGTCCTGTTGGTGAAAGTACTATAAAGTTCCTATAGATGAGATTAATGAAATTCCTGTAGGTGGAATACAAAGTGCTGATTAACATTGCTGTATTAAGTCTTGGGGCTACGGTTAGCCTGCTAAGCAGATATTTTTGATGAGGAAAGTTTAAAGTTAAAAAAACTTAACTCCGCCTACATGCTGCTCAAACGCTCTGCATGTTTGGAAGCACATACCTGTGAGCAGCTGTTCTCTGTGATGAAGATGAACACAGACCCACACAGGAGTCGTCTCACTGATGCACACCTTCACTCCATCTTGAGGGTTTCCACAGAACCTAACCCCAGATATTAATGAACTGGCAGCCAAGAGAAGATGCCAAACATCTGGCTCTGCATACAATAATGTCGCCTACCTAAACATGGATTATTTTTGCTCTTTGTCCAGTATCCCTTCTATCCTGTTTATTAAATGGTGACTCTATTTGGCCCTCAACGTAGTCACAATTTTTAGTTTTGGCCCTCTCTGGGATTGAGTTTGACACCATGGCATCATATCTGCTGTATTATGATAAAAGGTGTCATTTTGTAACGTGTTTGGTTGTTGGTGTGCCGCGGGATCTTTTTAATGTAAAAAGTGTGCCGCGGCTCAGAAAAGGTTGAAAAACACTGCACTGGAGAGATAAAGAGGGCATAGTCAGAGACATCTTCATTCATAAAGCAACTTTTATGGTCTATAACTGAGTGGAAGATGTGGCACAGAGCCATATTGCAGATGTTGCTCTGATTCAGCAGTGTGTGGCCTCTCATTGGGAGCACTGATATTATGGCTTTGCGAGTTGTGGAGAAATATCTGGATGAAAAAGACCTGAAAATCAAGAACAAAGACTCAAAAAAGGGCAAAGCTGTGACTAAAGTGCGACAGGTGTTGACCTGGTTTAAAGAGCCCAACAACGGTTGGAACAGAAGCAAGCTTTGTCAAAGTGTGAACAATTGGGTGATGAATTGGAAACTCAACCAATATAAATGGACTCCAGACACTCCAATATTGGACTTCATACAAGACTTTCAGACGAAATGGAAAAAGCACAAACCTGAGTGCCAGACTTACTGTACTTTGTGCATCACGCCAACAAGTACTGCAAAGCTCAAAAGAAACGTGAAGACGATATCC
The DNA here is from genome assembly GCA_032191485.1 of Leptoclinus maculatus. Classification (NCBI taxonomy): domain Eukaryota; kingdom Metazoa; phylum Chordata; class Actinopteri; order Perciformes; family Stichaeidae; genus Leptoclinus; species Leptoclinus maculatus. The sequence continues at coordinate 17,542,476 of JAVDOI010000016.1, forward strand.
AAGCATAAGCCGAGAAGCTGACTAAAAATCAACTGGGTGCCCTCATGGAAGAGGCCAAGCAGAAGCGCAAAGATGCTAAAATGCTGTAATCGTGTCTCCGGCCGCTGCACCTGTTTCAGCTCCACAAACGCGCCGGCGATCCCGTTTAACGAAGGAGCTCAGGGACCGTTTCAAAAGGCACCACCAATGTATGGTCTGCCTGCACAGCAACAGCAGTGGCAGGGGTCCAAAGACGCGGGCCAGGAAGGGGCGGAGCCGGATACAGATACGACCCCCCCAAACTATAAGCCTGTGTAAAACTCCTCTTTACCCTGTGCAAAAACATAACTCCAACAATAAGAGAGCATTCCACCAACATGTTCAGGATGACTCAGTTAGTTTACAGAGGTAAAGATTCATAAGTATATAAGTATAACTCATCTCTTTCACACAACACGTCGTACAAACCAGTTCTTTTGTAGTTCAACAAGTAACCACCAGTAACCAGTAACCACCAGTAACCACCACCAGTAACCAGTCACCACCAGTAACCAGTCACCACCAGTAATCACCACCAGTAACCAGAAACCACCAGTAACCACCACCAGTAACCACCACCAGTAATCAGTCACCACCAGTAATCACCACCAGTAACCAGTCACCACCAGTAATCACCACCAGTAACCAGAAACCACCAGTAACCACCACCAGTAACCACCACCAGTAATCAGTCACCACCAGTAATCACCACCAGTAACCAGTCACCACCAGTAATCACCACCAGTAACCACCACCAGTAACCACCACCAGTAATCAGTCACCACCAGTAATCACCACCAGTAACCAGAAACCACCAGTAACCACCACCAGTAATCACCACCAGTAATCACCACCAGTAATCACCACCAGTAACCAGAAACCACCAGTAACCACCACCAGTAACCAGTCACCACAGCTCTGCTCTTACAATTAAACTTCTTCATCCAAAATAAACCAAAAACTGTTCACATAAATTCAGGTTATGATTTTTGATTATTGATTTGAGCTTCTACTGAAATGAATGATCCGTAATGAATCAATAAATGAATAAATGTTCAGTTTTTAGATGTTTATGTTATTTAACAGTTTGTTTCTTTGTCACTTTAATGAGACAAACAATGTCAGCTGTTGATTATTGATCATTAAATGGGATGAAATCTGACGACGTTTCTGATTTAATATAATAATTCAATAACATATAAAAGTGAAAGTGTATTCTGTTCAACATGATTCTGATTTATTGATCATCTGCTGATCACTTTGTTTGATTTCATGATTTTAAATGTTGGTGAATGAAATATGTTTTAATGAAACAAAGAAAGAGAAGCTTGATGTCACAGTCTTTATGAAGTAAACACACATCACAGAGATCAGCTGTTCAACGGCACTGAGGCAGTCCAGTTCACTGGGAATCAAACCAGCAACCTGGTTTAGGAGCCTGAGAACTACTTCCTGTTTAGCTTTTAAAATAAATGGAGGTATACTTTAACGGGATAAAACTGTAGATCATAAAAGATAAAATAATAAAAGATAAGATTAAATATAAGATCTTTCTATGTGACATAATATGAATTCTTATTTAACGGCATGATTTCTATGAAGACGATGTGACTTTGTTCCAAGAGAGAAATCAGTGAAGTTCCACACTTTATATTTAACATGATCAATAACCTGTGAACCAAATGAACAGTCAATATTTCACCATTTAAACATAAAAAGTTTGATTGTGAGCAACAGAAACAACTGAAGGTTCAATAAAAGAGATTTAAACATCTGACATCTGATCTCAGACCAGCTGTCAGGACTCAAAGACGTCTTCGTCTTCTTGGTCTTCAGAAGACAGTGATCTGTTCTTCCTCCTCCTCCTCTCTCTCAGGTGTCTGCAGAGAAACAAACAAACACAACGTCTCAAATGTTGTTGATTTATTCATAATTAATTAATTAATTCAATGTGTGACACAGAATCACAGAGAAAAATAAAAATAATATATATATATATACACATATACATATTCACCAGAAACAGCAGTGTGTGGTGGATGATGAACTCTCTGGTGAGTCTCAGCAGATCCTGGTTCATAGTCTGAAACAGAGTCGGGACCAGAATCAGAGCCAGGTTCTGAGCCGACATCCTGTTTACCTGAGAGAACATCTGGACACTGAGGAGGAGAAGAGTCTGAAGTGAACTCATGTGGATCATCGTGGGTCTCATGTTTAGGAAGACTTAGAAAATATGAAAATATTCTGCACATTGGTAACACTTTATAATAACTACACACTATGAAGCATTAGTTAAGTATGAGTAAACACTTAATTCATCATTTATAAAGCATTGTTCCTACATTAATAATTCATTAGTATGCAGTTCAACAGTTATACATGTTTTATTATTGATTAATAAGCTTGTCTATTATGCGTTTCATTATTGTGTTTTCATACTTTATAAATGATGGATTCCTCATTTGTAAATGAAGTATTATATATTTTACAAACCAATTATTAAGGAGTTGTAGATGATTAATAAGATAATTTATAAAGTGTTAGTAAATGATTAATAACTTATTTAGATGTACATTATTCATGCATTTATATATATGATTTAGATATGCACTAATGGTTAGGGACTATGTTAATATATGCTTTTTAAATGCGTATTAATACTGCAAATCATGATTAATTCATGATTTATTAAGGTAGTTACTAGTCCTTAGTAAAGTATTTTGTGTGACCTCATCCAAAGTGAGAACTATCTAAGCCTCATAAAGCATTTATAAATGACATTGAAAGGCCAGCAGTGCATGTAATTTGTGTGCAATTGTACATCTAAAATCCACTTAATTAAACCTCAAAATTACCACAAATAGTATTTAATATCAGAATACTGACTCCCTCTGCTGGACAAAGACCAGTACCACGTGCGTGTGTGTATATATATATATATATATATAAATATATGTATGTATGTGTGTGTGTGTGTGTTACATGTAGAAGTGTCCAAACAGTGCGTTCAGTGTTGCTCGGTTGTCGTCGGGCAGTTGCCGTAGCAACCGTCGGTAGGCTGAAAACCTGGAGCGTTCGTCTGCATTCACTGAGAGAGAAATGTACAGTGAGTACTACTGTAACGTTACTACTGTAGTGTTACTACTGTTACTACTGTAACGTTACTACTGTTACTACTGTAGTGTTACTACTGTAACGTTACTACTGTAACGTTACTACTGTAGTGTTACTACTGTTACGTTACTACTGTAGTGTTACTACTGTTACTACTGTAACGTTACTACTGTTACTACTGTAGTGTTACTACTGTAACGTTACTACTGTAACGTTACTACTGTAGTGTTACTACTGTTACGTTACTACTGTAGTGTTACTACTGTTACTACTGTAACGTTACTACTGTTACTACTGTAGTGTTACTACTGTAACGTTACTACTGTAACGTTACTACTGTAGTGTTACTACTGTTACGTTACTACTGTAGTGTTACTACTGTTACTACTGTAACGTTACTACTGTAACGTTACTACTGTTACTACTGTAACGTTACTACTGTAACGTTATTACTGTTACTACTGTAGTGTTACTACTGTAGTGTTACTACTGTAGTGTTACTACTGTAACGTTACTACTGTAACGTTACTACTGTAGTAATATAGTTACACTACAGTAGTAACGCTACAGTAGTAACAGTAGTAACGCTACAGTAGTAACACTACAGTAGTAACAGTAGTAACGCTACAGTAGTAACAGTAGTAACAGTAATAATGCTACAGTAGTAACACTACAGTTGTAACACTACAGTAGTAACAGTAATAATACTTCAGGAGTAATACTTCAGTATTACTACAATACTACTGTTGTAGTAACAGTAGTAACACTGTTACTACAGTAGTAATACTACAGTAGTAATACTACAATACTCCTACAGTTACTACAGTAGGAGTTTTGTAGCATTATTACTGTTACTACAGTAGTAGTATTGTAGTATAACTCCAGATACTTCCACTACTGCTTCTACCACGACACCTTGACAAATACTGCTGTAAGTACTACTGTACTGTACAGTTACTGTGATTTATTCAGCCTGACATAAATCTGAGCTATGTTTACTACACATACTTTACGGTACAAGTAGTAGTACATGTACAGAGTACTAACTTGCAGCGTGGGTCCACTGCTGTCTGTCTCTGTCGGGGATCAAACTATCCTGCTGGCGGACATATTGTTTGAGGGCGGAGCCAGCATCTAGAACACCCTGCTCGTCACTCTCCAGAGGGGTGGAGTTCGGTGATGTCATCAGAGCCTCCACCAATCGGGTGACTTTGGATGCGAGGCCACAGCGGCGGTACACGCCGTCAACCTTCAGACCTGAGAGAAAGACACAATGTCCCATAATTCTTTGCAGATTTGTAGTTTTCATCTCTAAACGTGTAAACATAAACTCACCGAAGGTCGTGATGTGGGAGATGCAGCGCTCGACGGCCGGCGGCACCGAGCCCCTCGAGCCAACGTCCATCACCGGGTACAGATACTGACGAGCTGAGCTCTGATTGGCTGCCGGAGGACGCGGCGGAGCTTCCTTCTGATTGGTCAGAGCTCTCTGCAGGTGGCTGAACCAGGACCGACAGCTGAGCTGCTCCTCGAACCGCAGCGACAAACTCCTGACGAGAACAAAGAGGCAAAATGTGATGTCACGTACACCTGGTGACCTCGGCCAATCAGAAGCCGGGAAATATTAGTAACTAAAGTAAGAATCACGGAGGTTGCACACCTGTCTGCCGTCACCATGGTGATGACGTTTTCAGTTGGATCCATTTCTGAAAAAGAGTTTTAGCGTCAGATTTAAGGATAACATCGTTTTCAGACCAAGTACAAGTACTTACATTTAAATACTTTCATTCGAGTACCTAGCACCATCATTGGTACTTAACAATAATAACTTGTTCCAACAATAACTTTTAAAACATGTTTTATTCATAAATCAAACATACAACATGATGTTTTCTGATATTTTAACATTCAACTTTGTGTTTTTCTGATACAAACAAGAGTATATTTTGCTGTAAGGAGGTTAATTATACTCATACTCTACTCATACTACACTGATACTCACCACACACACTATCTAACCTAAACCCGGAGTTATAGATTATTTATCTATAATTGCCATTACAAAAATGAATAATACAAAAAGTGCATTGAGTTAATCAGTAACTTCAACATGTTGCAGCAGGTGGAGCTCGAAGGAAATAAAAATACTTACCATGATGACTGAGCATGTCTAGATCCACCCTCACAGCCTTCTGTGTGTGTCTGTGGACGGGATGAAGACTGACTCCATCCTCCAACAGCAACAACCAGGCATCACAATGACTCGAGGCTCCGCCCACATTAACTACACGCACTTTACTGACTGCAGAAGCTCCGCCCACCTCTGCATAAGACACCCCCCCTGGGAGAATCACCTGGAAACAAAAACTCAGGTCACACTAATAACTAGAACACAGGTTACATTGATACCTAGAACTCAGGTTACACTAATAACTAGAACTCAGGTAATACTGATAACTAGAACCCAGGTTACCCTAATGACTAGAAATCAGGTTACCCTAATGACTAGAACTCAGGTTACCCTAATGACTAGAACTCAGGTTACACTAATAACTAGAACTCAGGTTACACTAATAACTAGAACTCAGGTTACACTGATAACTAGAACTCAGGTTACACTGATAACTAGAACTCAGGTTATATTGATAACTAGAACTCAGGTTACCCTAATGAATAGAACTCAGGTTACCCTAATAACTAGAACTCAGGTTACCCTAATAACTAGAACACAGGTTATACTATAGATGTCAGTAATGTCTCTGAGAGTTCAGGTCTTAAGGTCTTAGGGGGACACTGGGACTTGGACTTAGACAAACTCAGGTGTGCCTTCAGGATGTGAACCAGGTGATGTCAGTAAAGTCCCTGAGGGTTCAGGTCTTATGGCCTTAGGGGGACACTGGGACTTGGACAAACTCAGGTGTACCTTCAGGATGTGAACCAGGTGACTCAGCAGCGCCTCTTCATTGTCAGCAGCACAGATCAGCTGATCGCTCAGAGTCACCATCTCAAACTGATGAGCCGGTCTGAAAACACACACAGTGGTAAACGAGGTATAATAAGTAGTATTAGCAGTATTGGTAGTACTAGTGGTATTAGTAGTACTATAAGTATTAGTATCGCTTGTATCGTATTATTTACCCGTCTTTGAGGAACACAGACAGAACTTCTCTCAAGTCAAGAACGTCACACGCTGCCGAGTCGTTTTCTAGCGAGAAGAGAAAACGATCTTCCTCCAGTTTACCGTGAAGCTCCTCCTCTTCCTCAACTGCACACACACACACACACACACACACACACACACACACACACACACACACACACACACACACACACACACACACACACACACACACACACACACACACACACACACACACAAACAGTTTAAAGAGTACAGCGATCTGTTGGTCATCATTTTTAATTTTTGGTATTATTGTTGTTAGTGTATTTATCCTACCTGAGGGGGCGGAGTCAGGTCTCTGAGGCAGGTAAGATGGGACGTCTAATGACAACAAGAAAAAAGAGATTTGAATAAAGAATCACGTCCAGGCTATTTATACTAACATACTAATGTACTATTCATACTAATGTACTATTTATACTAACATACTAATGTACTATTCATACTAACGTACTATTCATACTAATGTACTATTTATACTAACATACTAATGTACTATTCATACTAACGTACTATTCATACTAATGTACTATTCATACTAATGTACTATTCATACTAATGTACTATTTATACTAACATACTAATGTACTATTCATACTAACGTACTATTCATACTAACGTACTATTCATACTAACGTACTATTCATACTAACGTACTATTCATACTAATGT
>JAVDOI010000016.1:17551960-17559460 GCA_032191485.1 Leptoclinus maculatus
TGGTTTAGTCCCCCCCTCTCACCTGTATCGGTGGTTTAGTCCCCCCTCTCACCTGTATCGGTGGTTTAGTCCCCCCTCTCACCTGTATCGGTGGTTTAGTCCCCCCCTCTCACCTGTATCGGTGGTTTAGTCCCCCCCTCTCACCTGTATCGGTGGTTTAGTCCCCCCTCTCACCTGTATCGGTGGTTTAGTCCCCCCCTCTCACCTGTATCGGTGGTTTAGTCCCCCCCTCTCACCTGTATCGGTGGTTTAGTCCCCCCTCTCACCTGTATCGGTGGTTTAGTCCCCCCTCTCACCTGTATCGGTGGTTTAGTCCCCCCCTCTCACCTGTATCGGTGGTTTAGTCCCCCCTCTCACCTGTATCGGTGGTTTAGTCCCCCCCTCTCACCTGTATCGGTGGTTTAGTCCCCCCCTCTCACCTGTATCGGTGGTTTAGTCCCCCCTCTCACCTGTATCAGTGGTTCAGTCCAGACCTTGTTGTCCATCTTCAGACTGCGTACCTTCGACAGGTTGCTTCCCAGAGCTCGATGCTGACCTGAGAACAGACTCTGTTAGCATTCTGCATTCAAACCAATACTGAAATAAACTTGTTTGAAGTCGTAAACATGAAAATCTCTTTTTATCTCGACCATCATCACAAACACAACCCCATGAATACGTTTCAATGGAAACCTGATGTCTGGATTATGTTTTCTAGTATATTTTCTATTCTAATACATAATAAGGAAATGTTGCTAATTAACCAGCAGAAGGCTGATTTTAAACATAATGTTCACAGACAATAGATTTCATTTGTTGCATAATATCTGCTCATTAAAATCTGACCTCCAGCTGCTGTGTGGTAGATACAGGTGTGTGATGTCATCGTACCTGCACAGGTATGACAGATGACCAGCAGCAGGTTGACTGACGCCCACTCAGGATTGGCCGAGCCGCAGTCGCCGCACACTTTGTTGTTGGGGTTTTCCCAGAGACGCAGCGCCACCTGGCTGCTGGACAGAGCGCTAAGAATGACAGAGGACAGGCCGTCCAACCACATGGACAGCTCCTTCGACGAATCAACAGACAGGCTAAGGGAGGGGGCGGGACCACGGAGATACAGAGGGCGGGGCCACAGAGAGACAGAGGGCGGGACAAAGACGGGAAAAGAGGGAGAAGAAAGAATGAGGAAGAATGTTAAGACCTAATATGACAGACAGGTAGTCAGACAGACAGGAAGGTGGTCAGACAGACAGACACATACTTGAAGCTCTTGTATGGAGTGATGAGGGTAAACAAGTGTCTTCCCATAGGTTTCACCATGGCCACTTCAGGTAGTCAGACAGACAGACAGATAGTCAGACAGACAGTCAGACAGACAGACAGACAGACAGACAGACAGTCAGTCAGGTAGTCAGACAGACAGACAGACAGACAGTCAGTCAGGTAGTCAGACAGACAGACAGACAGTCAGTCAGGTAGTCAGACAGACAGACAGACAGTCAGTCAGGTAGTCAGACAGACAGGTGGTCAAACAGACAGGTACACACTTGAAGCTCTTGTATGGAGTGATGAGGGTAAATGAGTGTTTCCCGGTAGGTTTCACTGTGGCCACGTTCAGGGGGACGGAGAACGAGGCGATGCCCAGCGTGAAGCCCTCCTTGTTGGGGTACATCCAGAGATCGTGCCCCCAGACGGCGGCGTAGGCTCGGCTCCGAGGGTCCCTGATGGTGATTGGTCCGTGGAGGTCTGGGGAGGAGGGGCTTGGCTGGCCTCGAGTCGCCAGCAGAGACGTGACCCAACCTACTTGAACATCTAGAAAAAACATGAAGACTTCACAACTTCATCACCCGTGTCTGTCTGAACACACCTGTCCAGTCCAGCAGAGACCGGTACCACAGACTACAGACCCAGACCTGGTCCACTACAGTTCAGGTCTCTTACCCTCATTATGAGCCATGAAGTCATAATGCTTCTTCTTGAAGTAAACAGAGAATCGGCCTTTGTCCTGTTTCTTCACGTTGGTGATGCTGGAGACGTGAAAGAGGACCTCACTGAACCGGTCCTGGTCCACAGAGAGAGAGACAGGCATGAGAGACAGACAGACAGGCACACAGACACACAGGTAGAGACAATTACATACTGTTCGTTTCTTCCACAGAGACATCAGCTGTCCGTCCAACGTCGCCCATAAAACATTGTGTCTGTTAGAGAAAGAGAGAAAATATCTGTTTATCATCATCATCAGGTGTTCCTCAGGGATCAATTCTGGGTCTCCTTCTGTTTTACATGTAAATTACCCATGATGCCTCTGGTTCATCCTTCACTAACATATTACCCATGATGCCTCTGGTTCATCCTTCACCAACACATTACCCATGATGCCTCTGGTTCATCCTTCACCAACACATTACCCATGATGCCTCTGGTTCATCCTTCACCAACACATTACCCATGATGCCTCTGGTTCATCCTTCACCAACACATTACCCATGATGCCTCTGGTTCATCCTTCACCAACACATTACCCATGATGCCTCTGGTTCATCCTTCACTAACATATTACCCATGATGCCTCTGGTTCATCCTTCACCAACACATTACCCATGATGCCTCTGGTTCATCCTTCACCAACACATTACCCATGATGCCTCTGGTTCATCCTTCACTAACATATTACCCATGATGCCTCTGGTTCATCCTTCACTAACACATTACCCATGATGCCTCTGGTTCATCCTTCACTAACACATTACCCATGATGCCTCTGGTTCATCCTTCACCAACACATTACCCATGATGCCTCTGGTTCATCCTTCACTAACACATTACCCATGATGCCTCTGGTTCATCCTTCACCAACACATTACCCATGATGCCTCTGGTTCATCCTTCACTAACACATTACCCATGATGCCTCTGGTTCATCCTTCACCAACACATTACCCATGATGCCTCTGGTTCATCCTTCACTAACATATTACCCATGATGCCTCTGGTTCATCCTTCACTAACACATTACCCATGATGCCTCTGGTTCATCCTTCACTAACACATTACCCATGATGCCTCTGGTTCATCCTTCACCAACATATTACCCATGATGCCTCTGGTTCATCCTTCACCAACATATTACCCATGATGCCTCTGGTTCATCCTTCACCAACATATTACCCATGATGCCTCTGGTTCATCCTTCACTAACACATTACCCATGATGCCTCTGGTTCATCCTTCACCAACACATTACCCATGATGCCTCTGGTTCATCCTTCACTAACACATTACCCATGATGCCTCTGGTGCATCCTTCACTGACACACTGATGGTTAGTTTCAACCTCAAGGTTCTATAAACCAGAGTCTGTGAGGAGAGATCAGTTCTACCAGGAGCTCACTGAGGTTTGTTATTGATCTCATTTCATAGATATCAATGGTAATAATGATGACGATGATGATGAAGGTACCTGAAACCCTTCCAGACATCCAGCCAGCTGGTTCGGACCACAGCGCTCTGATGAGCTGAACTCCCGCTGCCCCCCTTCTTCCTGGACACTCGAATCGTGGCCCCTCTGCAGGACAAACAGCCCAAAGTCACACTTTGCATTCTGGGAAATTTACCTTATATAGTTATATAGAACTCAAAATCTTCTCACTACCTCGAAAATGTCTTTCCTTACATTAACATCAATAACAACCAAATCTCCCTCCATCCTGGTCCACCTGGTCCATGTGAAATGCATTCTGGGAAACTTTGGGGCGTTTGATATGTCCTAGTCTATGTGTCCTCGTTTAAATGTGTCCTCGTTTAAATGTGTCCTTGTGTCCTAGTTTAAATGTGTCCTAGTCTAAATGTGCCCTAGTCTAAATGTGTCCTAGTTTAAATGTGTCCTAGTCTAAATGTGTCCTAGTTTAAATGTGTCCTATTTTAAATGTGTTCTAGTTTAAATGTGTCCTAGTTTAAATGTGTCCTAGTTTAAATGTGTCCTAGTCTAAATGTGTCCTAGTCTAAATATGTTCCAGTTTAAATGTGTCCCTGTTTTAAATGTGTCCTTGTTTAAATGTGTTCTAGTTTAAATGTGTTCTAGTTTAAATCTTGATATGTTGTGTTTGTGTACCTTGGAGTCTTCTGTTTCAGAGGCTTTCCTGATTGGCCAGCAAGATGAGGAGGGGGCGGGGCTGGCCTCGTGGGGACCAGAGGACCTGAAGGACTCGACGTCAGTCTGCAGAGCACAAACATTAAGGAAGAGTTAAGAGCAGCTTTGTAGTAATACTAGTAGTTACTGTAGTATACGTACTCTTTGGTATTTGAAGATGGGTCTCCTTCCATTGGTCCATCGGCTCCAGAGGGGGCGTGGCTACCTCCCGTATCTTCCTCCTCATTGGACGAGTCGGTGTCCGCTTCGTCTTGGCTCGCCCAGGAAGCCAACACGGTGACATAGGGGATTTCTTCTTTGATGGTGTGAGGAGACTGTTTACAAACTGAAAAACAGAACAGACGAAGAAGAGTCAAGAGGGTGAAGAGCAGGAGGGCTCACGATAACCAGGTTTCACTGTGTCAGTACCGTCCTCCGTCGGCTCAGCAGCGCCCTCTAGTGGAGGTAATGTGACTCCTGCATTCGGGTCTAAAGATGACATCACCAGCTGTGACAACGCTCCAACATCTGGACACAAACAGGGAGTATGTGGCTCAGCCAATCACGAGACAGTTTGAGCCGGTCAGCCAATGAGAGCAGAGGACATTGTCCCCTCCAATAAAACATGAAAGTAGCAGAGGACTTTTATTTTGGCGAGGTGCTAGAATGCAACAATGCCTCCGTTTGATTGGTCGACGGCCGTACCTGTGTGAGCGGCTCCGCCCCTCTGCAGTGAGGGGGGGTCGGGTGTATCGGTCGTGGAGCTGACAGCAGGATTAGCCACAATGCTAGCAATTCCCGCCAAACCAGGTATTTTAGCTAATGAGCTAATGATGCTATCAAAGCTAACAGTGCTAGCAGCAGGTACAGGTGCAGTGGTGGAGGCAGCAGCAGGGTTAGCCACAGCGCTAGCAGTTCCTGCTAAGCTAGGTATGCGGGCGGTGATGCTGTCAGCCATGCTGTCTACGGAGGGGGGGGCCGATGGAGGGGGCGGGGTGGGGGCGTGGCCTCCAATGGAAGCAGCGAATCCAGCCAATGACGGGATGCTGGTGCCAATGACGTCAGTAACGCCGGCCAACGACGGGAAAACGGCTCCGCGGTCCAACCCACCGAGAGGAGAAAGAGGAGGAGCACCTTCACCTGAGGAAGAGGACACGGTGACATCATCATCACACATCAGCTGATCATCAGCTGTAGTTCCTCTATCGTCCACTAGATGCTGATTAAACTCTAAAGAACTACAAATAAACTCAGTAGAAGAAGTGCAGAGATTTTTTTATTCTCTCTTAATGAATAAAATAGTCAAGTCAGACTTTCACAATAAAAGTCAAATTGAGTTAATGTTAAAGATTAAATCTGGTGCTTTCTTATGTTTTTATATATAATCATGAAATCTTTTGATTGTCTCACTTCCTGTTTGTCGCCCATTGGTTCCTACTGAAGACATAATTTGGAGGAAATAGTGACTTTGTTGGGGTCTATTTTCAGCGCCAGATAAATCCCCATTTGGTGCTATATATGTATGTATATATATACTGTATATATATACAGTATATATACATCTTTAGAGTCAACCTCTATATTATTATCTTATCAAGTCTATTTTTCTATAATTGAGTCCTAAAAGTCTTATTTTCATTAAAACAAGTGAAGAATCTGGAGGTTCAGTGACTTCACTTGAACTTGTTTCTGATCAAAACAACTTGTATGAAGAGTTTTCTGTCATGTGACCTTTCCTTCAGCTGAGATTCTTCAGCTGGCAGAAGACAAACTGGTTTCAGACGATCACCAGTTCAACAGGAACAAACCGGTTCAACCTGCTGCAACACGTCAGCACTAAAAATAAACAATCAGTCAGACCTCAGATCAGCTGTTTGACTCACAGCGTTTCATTTTACTTCTAATATTAGGAATTAAATCTGATTTATTGTTTAACTGTTAATTCAACTCGTTTCACTCCTGACTTTCAAACTGACTCAACTTCCTGTTTTAACTGAAATCTGACTGTTGGCAGCAGTTGATGAAAGTCAGTCAGCTGACACGTCAGTAAGCTTCCATTTGAGAGGTTATATAATATATGTTTGGGTGTGTTTTACCCGTCTTATGTGGACATGAATCTTATTACAGTCACATTGTTGGGACTCAGCTTCCTATAACAGGGACAAAGGTTTAGGTTAAGTTTAGGTTAAGTTTAGGTTAAGTTTAGGTTAAGTTTAGGTTAAGTTTAGGTTAAGTTTAGGTTAAGTTTAGGTTAAGTTTAGGTTAAGTTTAGGCTGGTAGCGGTTATGGTAAGTCTCCAGGAAATGAATGTAAGTCAATGTAATGTCCCTATAAGTCATTAAAAACACCACTGTGTGTGTGTGTGTGTGTGTGTGTGTGTGTGAGAGAGAGAGTACCTGTGCTCAGGTGAACTCCATTTGAGAAAACCGGTTGTAGAGTTTCACCAATCACATCTCTGAAAAACAAACTGTGTTTGAATCCAATTATCCACTTTGTGTGTATTTGTGTGTGTGTGTGTGTGCGAGTGTGTGTGTGTGCAGGTAAAAAGGTGAGCTGACCTGTCTCTCATGTAACGAGCTCGAGGCTTCGGGACAGGAAGTGGAGGAGGAGTCATCTGTAGGAGAAGAGAGTGTGATTCCTCTGATCATTGAAAACCAAACTAAGGACAAGAGACACCGACCAATCAGGAATCATCACAGTCTAAGAACAAAAGGCACCGACCAATCAGGAATCATCACAGTCTAAGAACAAAAGGCACCGACCAATCAGGAATCATCACAGTCTAAGAACAAAAGGCACCGACCAATCAGGAATCATCACAGTCTAAGGACAAAAGGCCCCGACCAATCAGGAATCATCACAGTCTAAGAACAAAAGGCACCGACCAATCAGGAATCATCACAGTCTAAGAACAAAAGGCCCCGACCAATCAGGAATCATCACAGTCTAAGGACAAAAGGCACCGACCAATCAGGAATCATCACAGTCTAAGAACAAGAGGCACCGACCAATCAGGAATCATCACAGTCTAAGGACAAAAGGCACCGACCAATCAGGAATCATCACAGTCTAAGAACAAGAGGCACCGACCAATCAGGAATCATCACAGTCTAAGGACAAGAGGCACCGACCAATCAGGAATCATCACAGTCTAAGGACAAGAGGCACCATCTAACCTAAAGAATGTCTAAAGTAAAGAACATGTAAACTAAACAACATCTAAACAACATCTAAACTAAACATCCAACCTAAAGAACGTCAAACCTAAAGAACGTCTAAACTAAAGAACCTCTAAACTAAACATCTAAACTAAAGAACGTCTAAACTAAACATGTAAACTAAACATCCAACCTAAAGAACGTCAAACCTAAAGAACGTCTAAACTA
>JAVDOI010000016.1:17564460-17579460 GCA_032191485.1 Leptoclinus maculatus
AAGTTTAAAATGTTTAATGTTTCTGTGTCTAAAGGTCACTGACGTCACTCTGTGACTGACAGCTGTCAATCAAAAAACGACCTTCAACATGGAGAAGTGACGGACAGGTGAGAAACCTGAAGACCAGTGTTCATATATACACCTTCATATGAAACACCTGGTGAATTGTAGTTCATATGAAACACCTGGTGAATTGTAGTTCATATGAAACACCTGGTGAATTGTAGTTCATATGAAACACCTGGTGAATTGTAGTTCATATGAAACACCTGGTGAAGTGTAGTTCATATGAAACACCTGGTGAATTGTAGTTCATATGAAACACCTGGTGAATTGTAGTTCATATGAAACACCTGGTGAATTGTAGTTCATATGAAACACCTGGTGAATTGTAGTTCATATGAAACACCTGGTGAATTGTAGTTCATATGAAACACCTGGTGAAGTGTAGTTCATATGAAACACCTGGTGAAGTGTAGTTCATATGAAACACCTGGTGAAGTGTAGTTCATATGAAACACCTGGTGAAGTGTAGTTCATATGAAACACCTGGTGAAGTGTAGTTCAGATGAAACATCTGGTGAAGTGTAGTTCATATGAAACACCTGGTGAAGTGTAGTTCGGGTGAAACACCTGGTGAAGTGTAGTTCAGATGAAACATCTGGTGAAGTGTAGTTCGGGTGAAACACCTGGTGAAGTGTAGTTCAGGTGAAACATCTGGTGATGTGTAGTTCAGGTGAAACACCTGGTGATGTGTAGGTTTAGGGTTTTGTTCTTACTCAGATCATCATTTTTATGCAGTTTCTTCTTACCTGCATGTTACCCGTTACCTGCATGTTACCCGTTACCTGCATGTTTCCTGTTTCCTGTTACTTGCATGTTACATGTTACCTGTTACCTGTCTGCAGGACCTTCTGCCTGTTGGAATCTTGATCTCTTTCATCTTTTGAAAATAAATCACAGAATTCCTCCTGCTGCCTCACCTGTCTGTCTCATGAGACATGTGAAGTGAGATCTCTGTGACTACGTCCCAACATTGTATACCAGTGACATCACTGTGGTCCTGCAGGACTAAACTCGGGCATTTTAACTGAATTTGAAGCAACTGTGGCTGTGATTGGCTGAAAACTGCTGGAACGCCTCCCACCTCTTCTACCCACAGGAAATACTTCTCTGTTTATTTTCTTCTTCGGTGGTCGACTCACATTCCTCACACACACACACACACACACACACACACACACACACACACACACACACACACACACACACACACACACACACACACACACACACACACACACACACACACACACACAGTTCTGTTAGAACCATCAGACTCTAAAACGACTGAAATTATTTAAACAGTCTGTTTCTGTTTCTGTGAAGTTAAACCGACTGCAGACGGATTTCAGAATAAAAGACCTTCAGTGAATCTGAAACTTTCCGTAGTTGTTGCTTTAATACCAGTCACATATAAACTGACTTTAAATTAAAACATTACCCAGAATTCTCTGCCTGGTAAACAGACCTCATCTGTCATCACTTCATCAGAAGTTATTTAAATAAAGATTTTAATCCTCACTGAATGTGCCCCTCCCATTGTCTTGAAGGCTGTCCTGGCCAGAGAGGGTCAGTCAGCTTGATGAAGCTCAGCTCGGTCTGCAGACCATAAAAGCTGGTCCACCTGCTCGTTGTCTTTCCTATTCTACCGCTGACATCCACCCTGCTTCACCTTCTGAGGCTGTGACACACATACAGCATAATGATCTCATCTAGTCAAAAAAAGGGCGATGTAAGCATTTCCAAAATGTCTTTTTTAATAAAATATTCTGTTTCAATCCACAATTATTAGTGTTTAGACTTTCAGAAACATTTTCACTGCAGTCAAAAAACACCTGTGTTAAAGGGGCAGTTTAACAGCAATCTAACAGCACCATAAACTACATTTATATAAGATAAGATAAGACTTTTATTTTGAAATCTCTCCTGTGTTGTTGGTCAGGATCAGCGGACATGAAGCCTCCCAGAGGACCAACAGGACATCTCAACCTGCTGCACTTCCTGTTGGGTGGGTAACATGTTACCTTTACAGGTGGACTGATGTGGTTGCCTGTCTGTCTGTCTGACCGCCTGTCTGACTGTCTGTCCGCAGGTGTGTTCCTGATTGGTCATGAAGGGGGCATCAGCCTAGAGCTGCAGCCGTCAACCAATCGAGTTCTGCTCAACTCAACCTCCAACTTCACTGTGGTCAGTAAACACTTGTCTGGGGTGGAGTAAGTTACCTGTCTGTCTGTACAGGTGTGTTTAGTGTGGAGTCAGGTACCTGTCTGTCTCTACAGGTGTGTTTAGAGTGGAGTCAGGTACCTGTCTGTCTCTGCAGGTGTGTTCAGGGTGGAGTAGGTTACCTGTCTGTCTCTACAGGTATGTTTAGGGTGGAGTAAGGTACCTGTCTGTCTCCACAGGTGTGTTCTGGGTGGAGTCATGTGATGTGGCGGCTACCTCACGACTCTCAGGTGGACGGGGTTGTTGTTGAGAATCAGGGGTCCAGCAGCGTCCTGCAGCTCTTTAACGCCACCTGGAGGAATTCTGGGAGATACACCTGTGAGGAGGTGTCGTCCTATCAGAGCAGAGTGTTGGACATATTCATACCTGGTCAAGGTGAATATGATATTTATAACATTCATAACAAAGGGATCATAGGCATCCTACCTGTGTATCTCCTGATCATACCCGTGTACCTAATCTCCTGTATCTCCTGTATCTCCTGATCATACCTGTGTACCTAATCTCCTGTATCTCCTGTATCTCCTGATCATACCTGTGTACCTAATCTCCTGTATCTCCTGTATCTCCTGATCATACCCGTGTACCTAATCTCCTGTATCTCCTGTATCTCCTGATCATACCTGTGTACCTAATCTCCTGTATCTCCTGTATCTCCTGATCATACCTGTGTACCTAATCTCCTGTATCTCCTGTATCTCCTGATCATACCTGTGTACCTAATCTCCTGTATCTCCTGTATCTCCTGATCATACCTGTGTACCTAATCTCCTGTATCTCCTGTATCTCCTGATCATACCCTGGCGCCCTGCCAGCGGCTGCCTGTCGCAGCAGCTCTGTGTGTGTGTTCTTATTTTAGTATTTTTTCCACTTTTTCCTCTCACATTTTGTTCTTTTTTCCTTCACGTTTAGTTTAAGTTGTGGTCAGAAAATGGACCGTAACTTTTTCTCAACTTTTCTCGTGGCTTTTCTGTTACGTTTCTCGCTCTTTGTAACGGAGAGCCACACACAATGAGTGGGGCCATTGTTTACTCCCGTGATCAGCTGATTGCGCTGAGCAAACCGCGGCTGCTGCTCGGCGCCAGGCCTGAGATCCCGGCGGAGCGGCGGAGACGGGCTCGGGGCTGCAGGTCTGGCGCTAAGCGGAGGGCAAAGAGGAGGAAATACAAACCTTCAGTACCGCCGATTGTAATGGGGAACGTGAGGTCTTTGGCGAATGAGACGGACAAACTCGGCGCGCTGGTTAAGACTGAGAGGGACTTCCGTGAGTGTAGCGTCATGTGTTTCACGGAGACTTGGCTGCACGCGGATTTTCTGGATCACAGTGCGTCGCTTCCCGGCTTCAGGACTGTTCGGGCGGACAGAGACGTATACAGAGCGGTAAGAAGAGAGGTGGTGGGATTGCAATGTATGTGAACGAGAGGTGGTGCAATCCTGACCGTGTGTGTGTGAAGGAACGCTTCTGTAGCCCGGACATTGAACTGTTGGCCGTGGGGATGCGCCCGTATTATTTGCCGAGGGAGTTCACGTCCGCCATTGTTGTGGCTGTGTACGTCCCTCCATCAGCTGACGCAGAGAGAGAGAGCAGTGGACACCATCCACTCCACCGTGTCTGGACTGCAGAGTCAACATCCTGGTGCGTTTTTGGCAATTACTGGAGACTTTAACCACACCACCCTGGATAAAGCCCTGCCAACGTTCCACCAGTATGTTGACTGCCCCACAAGGAACAATAAAACTCTGGACTTACTGTATGCAAATGCTAAGGATGCATACAGTGCTACTGCCCTTCCCCCCCTTGGCAGGTCCGATCACAACCTGATCCTGTTGACACCCAGGTATGTTCCTCTGGTGCAGAGGCTGCCTGTGACCACCAGGACTGTGAGGAGGTGGTCTCAGGAGGCTGAAGACGCCCTGCAGGACTGCTTTGAGTCAACGGATTGGGATGTGCTGTGTGGACCACATGGGGAGGACATCAACAGTATGATGGACTGTATCACTGAATACATTAACTGCATTGACTCAGAGCCCTCCACTTCAAAGGGCTCTTGCACCACTGACACCATGACCACCCTCCCCCCCTCTCTGTGACGACTGGCCAGGTGAGAAGACAGCTGGAGAGACTCCATCAAGGCAAGGCTGCAGGACCTGATGGCATCAGCCCCAGGGTCCTGAAGACCTGCGCCACCCAGCTGTCTGAGGTCCTTCAACATCTCTACAACCTGAGCCTGAAGCAAGAGGAAGTCCCGGTGCTGTGGAAGACGTCGTGCCTGGTTCCTGTACCCAAGAAGACGACACCATCTGGCCTCAATGACTACCGACCAGTTGCCCTCACATCACATGTGATGAAGGTGCTGGAGAGGCTGGTCTTGGCCCACATCCGACCACAGGTGAAATCCTCACTGGACCCTCTGCAGTTTGCATACCAGCCTCGTGTGGGGGTGGACGACGCCATCATCTACCTGCTGCAGCGAGCTCAGTCGCACCTGGATGAACCCGGTGGCTCTGTGAGAATCACTTTCTTTGATTTCTCCAGTGCATTCAACACCATCCAACCAGTGCTGCTGAGTGAGAAGCTGCAGGTGGTGGGGGTTAATGTGTCCACCGTCTCCTGGATCACTGACTACCTCACAGCAGACCACAGTTTGTCCGACTGGGCCGTGTGCTGTCTGATGTGGTGGTCAGTGATACTGGAGCCCCACAGGGAACTGTTCTGTCTCCCTTCCTGCTCACCTTGTACACCACTGACTTCCAGTACAACTCAGGGTCATGACATCTGCAGAAGTTCTCTGATGACTCTGCAGTGGTCGGGTGTATAAGGGACGGACGGGAGGAGGAGTACAGGGCAGTAGTGGAGGACTTTGTAGAGTGGGCCGGTAGAAATCACCTGCTGCTGAACGTGGCCAAGACCAGAGAGATGGTGGTCGACTTCAGGAGGAAGACGACGGCTCCACAACCGCTGAGAGTTCTGGGAAAGGATGTGGACATGGTGGAGGAGTACAAGTACCCGGGTGTCTCCATCGACAACAGACTTAACTGGAAGACCAACATCAACGCTGTGTACAAGAAGGGGATGAGTCGACTCTTTTTCTTGAGGAAACTTTGATCCTTCAACGTGTGCAGCAAGATGTTGGAGATGTTCTACAGTCTGTTGTGGTCAGTGCACTGTACTTCTCCGTAGTCTGCTGGGGGAGCAGCATTGGAGCCGGAGACACCAACAGACTTAATAAACTGGTTCAGAAGGCTCCATCATTGGCTGCAAACAAGACTATCTGGAACAGGTGGTGGAGAGGAGGACACTGAAGAAACTATTATCCATATTGGATCACCAGGACCACCCTCTGCACCACCTACTGCAGGGACAGAGGAGCACTTTCTCCATCCAGCTCCGCTGTCACAAGGACAGATACAGGAGAACATTCCTGCCCTCTGCTATAACACTGTATAATAAATCACCTCTGAACAGATCATCATCCTTCAAATGACTACAACACTTGCTTGTTGTTGGTGATCCTGCACTACTGTTCAGTTTGGTTAGTTTACCTAGTTGTTCATTTGATATCATTCTAATTCATTGTATATCCTGTGCACTTTTATTTTTATTCTATTTCATCTTATTTTTTTTAATTCTATTTCTTCAATTCAATATCTGCTCTGTTATTTTATTGTACTGTATATATTGTGCATTTCCATACTTCATATTTTATTCTACTCTGTAACTTGCTGCTGCTACAAACAAATTTCCCCCTGGGGATAAATAAAGTTTATATATATCAGTGGCGGCTGGTGGAAAGTTTTCTAGGTAGGGCCATCCAATCAATTTCAGCAAACATCCCAGAATGATTTAATGCAAAAAAATGAAGGTATCAAACGCACATTACTACTTTGCAGTTAAATATTTAACATTTATTCCAACACAAAAAAAAGCAGTAAATAACACTTTGACAAACACGTCAGGACATCTTATTTTAGTCACCCTCACAGGCAATTCAGTATAATATATATATATACAGTATAATATATATCATAAAATAATATTCAGTATAATATAAAACACACACATACATATATAGATATAAGCTATGATGAGTTTTCACTGTTCATTTACCATCTCAATTAAATGTTGATGCCTCCATGACCAAGTTAAGCAGATGAGACTGAGGACAACTATGTAGAAGAAAAGATGTTCACTTTGCCTAATATGTAGCTTGACAGAGTTCTCCATGTGTGCCCTGGTGTTCTCATGTCTCCTTACCTCCTCATCCCTCACTCCCTACCCTGGTGTTCTCATGTATCCTTACCTCCTCATCCCTCACTCCCTAACTGTCCATGCTGGATCTGTCCCCGTTGTTTTAAAGAGCTAAATAAGTTATTAGCATGACGTCATCCAGCTAGCCAAACCTGTGTGGTACAGCTAGTAGAGAAGCTTCGCATGTACTGCTTCCCTTTCCTGCTAGTCTGCTGTCTGATTGTGAGGTCAGGCTGATCTGAGATCAGCTCTTTAACTGCAGAATCTCCACCAAAGTTCTCCTCTCAAACGGGTCTTGGAGGAGTAGCGCTCGCGCTCGCCTGTAGAGACTTCTCCTGACGAGAACACGCAGCTTTGGGCCAAATCGTTTTGGCCCCAAGCTGAATCTATTTGAGGACGCTGATTGGCTAAATTGTATGTCACTCATTTATATCTTTAATCAGCAATTGGCTAAACTGCTTCATAGACCCGCCTCTTTTGGGCCAAAATTCGTTTGGCCCCCCTAGCTGCGCGTTCTGAGACGTGTCGTGCAGACAGGCGGAGAGGACGAACATGAAAAGCATATATTTACCGCAGATATCATATTTTACACATATTACTGGGTACATTCCATAGTTCAAAAACACAAATATTGACAATTTGTATCATTTATTATTATTATAATTTTTTATTTATTTTTGTGTGGCTCAAGTTGGGGCCAGGCCCCATGGCCCTCTATTGACCAGCCGCCACTGCTATCTATCTATCTATCTATCTATCTATCTATCTACCTCCTGACTCTACCTGTGTACCTCCTGACTCTACCTGTGTACCTCCTGACTCTACCTGTGTACCTCCCGACTCAACCTGTGTACCTCCCGATCTTACCTGTGTATCTCCTGATGTGTATCTCCTGATCCTACCTGTGTACCTCCAGATCCTACTTGTGTACCTCCCGATCCTACCTGTGTACCTCCCGATCCTACCTGTGTACCTCCCGATCCTACCTGTGTACCTCCCGATCCTACCTGTGTACCTCCCGATCCTACCTGTGTACCTCCCGATCCTACCTGTGTACCTCCCGATCCTACCTGTGTACCTCCCGATCCTACCTGTGTACCTCCCAATCCTACCTGTGTACCTCCCAATCCTACCTGTGTACCTGCCGACTCTACCTGTGTACCTCCTGATCCGACCTGTGTACCTCCTGACTCTACCTGCTCCCCCTTCAGGTCCGGAGGAATGGTTCATTCCACTAGGTCCAGGTGTGGTGATGAAGGAGGCGGAGGAAGATACTATCCCCTGTGTGGTGTCTGACCCGCAACTCAACGTCTCGCTGTACGAACGTCCCGGCAGGACGCCGGTTACAGTGACGACGTACGAGCCGGGCCGCGGCTTCACGGGACGTCTGAACGACTCGTCATACATCTGCTCGGCCGCCCGCGGAGACGAAGAGCGAGAGTCTCAGGTGTACTACGTGTTCAGCATCGTAGGTGAGATCATCGGATTAAGATTAATAGAGATTATATTATTATAGATTATATTGTTATAGATTATATTATTCAGTGTGGCTTTGTAGCACAAAGGCAGTAAAACTGCCTGCGCAAAAGCACACTGACCTTATTCTCCATCTTCCGCCTAAAAGTTTGGCGCGCTTCTCCTCACACAGCGCTGCCAACACCTGCGCAAAAAATACATAAAAACGTGCGGCCTGATCGGGAATGGTGTGCTGTGACTTTTCTCAGAGATTCGCCCAGCGGTTTCCTCGAAAAACGCAAAAAACTGAGGAAAATCACTCCATTCACTTGAATGGGTTTCGGCGTCCGTTTCAGATTTTACAATGGGTGTGTATTGCACGGAATGTTCAGCGCTAGAGTGATGACATCACGGTCAGAGTGGAGCAGAGCATGAAAAGTATTCTGTGATTTTTCCAAAGAAATTGCTTCCAGTCCCACAATTTTTACTTTTTATACACCATTTTTTGGTCAAAAAGCTTGGACATGTTGTGCTGGTCGCAGTCATGTGTCATTGGAATCCAACAGACTTACACATCTGTCTCAAAGAGCCGCAGAGCGACATGAACTCCAACCAACTGCTCCATTAGACTCCATGTTAAATATCACCACTCATTTCTCAAAGAAAGCAGACAGTACCAGTTTTGTATATTGTTCTGGAGCTCACATTTTTAACACCACAAACATAAAAACCACATCAGAGCGTTCGGCAGAGTCTTATCTCTCTCACGATACCCATATGTTGTTGATTGGACTCATGGTTTTGGTATAAAGGGCAGAGGTTTGACAGGTAGTTTTGTTGAAAATCCCTGGAGTAACTGTATCTTAACATGAAGCTCAGAATGAGGTTCATGTTAAGAAATGTTAAGTTCAAGTCTTTCTATCACAAATACAGAAATGTCATTTCCAAAGGTATGTATCTCAGATACAGATGTATATCTCATTTCAACAGGTATGTCATTTGCCCGAATCACCGTGGTAACCAGTGACATACACGTTGTCAACTATGTGTTTCTATGAGGCAACAGCTGCTCTCAAATTCAAGACTGTCCGTCACAAATACAAGACTCAATCCAAGAGTATGAATCTAAAATGCAGAAAAGAGAGAAGCGACATCTCAATTGAACCTCAATGATACTACCGGTAACAATGCCGTGTGTATATGTATATATGTATATATGTATATGTGTATATGTGTATATGTGTATATATTGCGACGTCTTCGGGCAGTAGAAACCACACTGACAAAATTTCTTGCACAATTTTCTAGTTGTAGATTAAGATTAATATAGATTCTATTATTATAGTCTCTCTACGTTTCTCTCACCACCCGTCTGTCTCTCTGTTTCTCTCACCACATGTCTGTCTCTCTGTTTCTCTCACCACATGTCTGTCTCTCTGTTTCTCTCACCACATGTCTCTCACCACCTGTCTGTCTCTTTATGTTTCTCTCACTACATGTCTCTCACCACCTGTCTGTCTCTTTATGTTTCTCTCACTACATGTCTGTCACCACCCGTCTGTCTCTCCACGTTTCTCTCACTACATGTCTGTCACCACCTGTCTGTCTCTCTACGTTTCTCTCACCACCTGTCTGTCTCTCTGTTTCTCTCACCACATGTCTGTCACCACCTGTCTGTCTCTCTACGTTTCTCTCACCACCCGTCTGTCTCTCTGTTTCTCTCACCACATGTCTCTCACCACCCGTCTGTCTCTCCACGTTTCTCTCACTACATGTCTCTCACCACCCGTCTGTCTCTCCACGTTTCTCTCACTACATGTCTGTCACCACCTGTCTGTCTCTCTACGTTTCTCTCACCACCTGTCTGTCTCTCTGTTTCTCTCACCACATGTCTGTCACCACCTGTCTGTCTCTCTACGTTTCTCTCACTACATGTCTGTCACCACCTGTCTGTCTCTCTACGTTTCTCTCACTACATGTCTGTCACCACCTGTCTGTCTCTCTACGTTTCTCTCACTACATGTCTGTCACCACCTGTCTCTCTCTTTATGTTTCTCTCACCACCTGTCTGTCTCTCTGTTTCTCTCACCACATGTCTGTCACCACCTGTCTGTCTCTCTACGTTTCTCTCACTACATGTCTGTCACCACCTGTCTGTCTCTTTATGTTTCTCTCACCACCTGTCTGTCTCTCTGTTTCTCTCACCACATGTCTGTCACCACCCGTCTGTCTCTCTACTTTCTCCCACCATGTCTCTCTCCACCTGTCTGTCTCTTTATGTTTCTCTCACCACCTGTCTGTCTCTCTTTGTTTCTGTCACCACATGTCTCTCACCACCCGTCTGTCTCTCTCACCATGTCTCTCTCCACCTGTCTGTCTCTCAGTTCCTAAGGTGATGGAGGTGGACCTGTCTGTGTCCAGCAGTGTGTTGAAACAGGGGGAGGTTCTGACTGTAAACTGCACCGTCAAAGACACCGAGATAGTCTTCTTCTCCTGGGACTTCCCCCGCAGACAGGTGCCTGTCTCTCTCTCCACCTACCTGTCTGTCTGAACTACGTCATGTTTATTCTCTGTGTAAAGTTTCTCTGTTTTGTTGGTTCAGGAAATCGAACCTCTGACGGACTTTCTGCCCAATCGGATCCGCTCCTTCGTTAATATCTCCACGACAACGGTGGCAGATTCCGGTAGGTCAAACTATCCGTCTCCATGGCAACGTGGTTGTTTAGTTTGTTGGTAACCACAGCGTTGGAGATGTGTGATGTGTGTGTGTGTGTGTGTTTCCTGTAGGTGTTTATGTGTGTGTGTGTGTGTGTGTGTGTGTGTGTGTGTGTGTGTGTGGGGGGGTGTGTGTGGGGGGGTGTGTGTGTGTGTGTGTTTCCCATAGGTGTTTATGTGTGTGTGTGTGTGTGTGTGTGTGTGTTTCCTGTAGGTGTTTATGTGTGTGTGTGTGTGTGTGTGTGTGTGTGGGGGTGTGTGTGTGTGTGTGTTTCCCATAGGTGTTTATGTGTGTGTGGTGAAGGAACCGATGCAGGATCGAACTGTGAAGAAAAACATCACAGTAACAGTACTGGGTGAGTACACACACACACTGACACACAGACACACACACAAACACACACACACACACACACACACACACACACACACACACACACACACACACACAGACAGGTGACCCGTCTCTCTCTCTTTCTCTGCAGATCGAGGGTACGTCTACCTGTGGCCTTCAGGTGAGACTAACGTGTCGTCTCTCTTCCACCAATCGGTGGAGTTCAGTGTGGAGGTCGACGCCCACCCCCCCCCCACCGTCCTCTGGACCAAAGATAACAACACCGTCGCCACGGAAACCACCTCCGTCACCACCACACACCTGACGGGAAGCAGGTAGAACAATAATAATAAGAGACAGTCCTATACTCCTGATTGATTGGTTGATTGATGGTTGGTTGGTTGATTTGTTGTTGGTCTATTGATTGGTTGTTGGTTGGTTGGTTGGTTGATTGATTTATTGATTGTTTGGTTGGTTGGTTGATTTGTTGTTTGTTGATTGATTGGTTGGTTGATTTGTTGTTGGTTGGTTGATTGATTGAGTGATTGATTGATTGATTGATTGATTGATTGATTGATTGGTTGTTTGATTTGTTGTTTGTTGATTGATTGGTTGTTGGTTGGTTGATTTGTTGTTGGTTGGTTGGTTGGTTGGTTGGTTGGTTGGTTGGTTGATTGATTGATTTATTGATTGATTGGTTGGTTGGTTGATTTGTTGTTTGTTCATTGATTGGTTGGTTGATTTGTTGTTGGTTGGTTGGTTGGATGGTTGATTGATTGAGCGATTGATTGGTTGGTTGATTTGTTGTTGGTTGGTTGGATGGTTGATTTATTGATTGTTTG
The DNA here is from genome assembly GCA_032191485.1 of Leptoclinus maculatus. NCBI lineage: Eukaryota > Metazoa > Chordata > Actinopteri > Perciformes > Stichaeidae > Leptoclinus > Leptoclinus maculatus. The sequence goes on from JAVDOI010000016.1 coordinate 17,576,342, forward strand.
GTTGGTTGGTTGATTTGTTGTTTGTTGATTGATTGGTTTGTTGATTTGTTGTTGGTTGGTTGATTGATTGAGTGATTGAGTGATTGAGTGATTGAGTGATTGATTGATTGATTGGTTGGGTGATTTGTTGTTTGTTGATTGATTGGTTGGTTGATTTGTTGTTGGTTGGTTGGTTGGTTGGTTGGTTGATTGATTGATTGATTGATTGAGTGATTGATTGGTTGGTTGTTTGATTTGTTGTTTGTTGATTGATTGGTTGTTGGTTGGTTGATTTGTTGTTGGTTGGTTGGTTGATTGATTTATTGATTGGTTGGTTGATTTGTTGTTTGTTGTTTGTTGATTGATTGGTTGGTTGATTTGTTGTTGGTTGGTTGGTTGGTTGATTGATTTATTGATTGATTGGTTGGTTGATTTGTTGTTTGTTGTTTGTTGATTGATTGGTTGGTTGATTTGTTGTTGGTTGGTTGATTGATTTAATGATTGATTGGTTGGTTGATTTGTTGTTTGTTCATTGATTGGTTGGTTGATTTGTTGTTGGTTGGTTGGTTGGATGGTTGATTGATTGAGCGATTGATTGGTTGGTTGATTTGTTGTTGGTTGGTTGGATGGTTGATTTATTGATTGTTTGGTTGGTTGGTTGATTTGTTGTTTGTTGATTGATTGGTTGGTTGATTTGTTGTTGGTTGGTTGATTGATTGAGTGATTGAGTGATTGATTGATTGATTGGTTGGTTGATTTGTTGTTTGTTGATTGATTGGTTGGTTGATTTGTTGTTGGTTGGTTGGTTGGTTGATTGATTGATTGATTGATTGATTGATTGAGTGATTGATTGATTGGTTGGTTGTTTGATTTGTTGTTTGTTGATTGATTGGTTGTTGGTTGGTTGATTTGTTGTTGGTTGGTTGGTTGATTGATTTATTGATTGATTGGTTGGTTGATTTGTTGTTTGTTGATTGATTGGTTGGTTGATTTGTTGTTGGTTGGTTGGATGGTTGATTAATTGAGTGATTGATTGATTGATGTGCAGGTATGTGAGCAGACTGACGCTGGTTCGAGTTCAGGTGGATCAGACAGGAAGTTACACAGCGACTGTTTCCAACGAGGACGACGTTGAGGAAGTCTTCTTCCACCTGGAGGTCAAAGGTCAGACAGAGAGAGAGAGACAGGATGATTGACAGACAGTGTTTGTGTGTGTGTGTGTCTTTATGTGTATGTGTGTGTGTGTGCAGCGCTCCCCAGGATCACGTCTCTGTTGGAGGCCGGCAGTAAGTCCATCCTGTGCGTCAGCGAGGGAGCTCCGCCCCCATCTGTCACCTGGTACATCTGTCACAGCTCAAACAGGTAAACACATACACACACACACACACACACACACACACACACACACACACACACACACACACACACACACACACACACTCACACATCAGGGTAACAGTACATGTGTTGCCATAGTAACCCTGTTTGTCCCCTACAGGTGCAGTAATCTGACGGGCGGCTGGAGGAGCCTATCAGCAGCCTCGGAGGGTGTGGCTCTGCAGGAGAACGTCACGGAGCAGAGAGGCATCACCCAGGTAACCGGTGACATCATCACTTTGATGTCATCGCGATGTGAAGATGATTGACAGCCGTGTGTCGTGTCTCACCTGTGCAGGTACGCAGTGTGCTGACTCTGCAGAGTCACACCTCCGTGTCAGCTGTTCGCTGTGAAGCCAAAAACTCAGCAGGACGACGAGCCAGAGACCTGCGAGTACTGTCCAGCTGTAAGTACTAATACTGCAGTACTACTGTAGTACTACTCTAATACGTTGGCAACTAGAAAATTCCAAGCTTCCTAATGCACCTGAACGCACCTGAACGGGGAACCAAAGCAGTCAAACTTTAAATCTTACCGTCTCACTGACAGTATTTTATAAAGAACTACGATATTTGATACCATGTCTTGTAGGACTTCTCTTCAGCCACCAGATGGTGACAGAGAGTTTGTAGACGGTTCTTTATAACATGGAGCTCTTTGCTTGTTTATGAATATTGATCAATATTCAGTTTATTACTATTTTACATTGTTTGTAAAATGGCTATTTGGAAATAAGTAGTGTTTTCAAGTAAAACTCTTTTAAACAGTAAATATGAGTATTTCCTAATAAATAGTATCATAAATGTTAGTGTATTTTCATCGTCGTAATAAAGAGAAGTAGAAGACATAAAATGTATCATCATCATAGATGTTGGTTATAATTCTGATACTGATATAAATTATAAGCTAGTCAGGATAAAAATCTCTCTCTCTCTCTCTCTACCTGTCTACCTGTCTCTCTCTCTCTCTCTCTACCTGTCTACCTGTCTCTCTCTCTCTACCTGTCTCTCTCTCTCTCTCTCTCTCTACCTGTCTACCTGTCTCTCTCTCTACCTGTCTCTCTCTCTCTCTCTCTCTCTACCTGTCTACCTGTCTCTCTCTCTCTACCTGTCTACCTGTCTCTCTCTCTCTACCCGTCTACCTGTCTCTCTCTCTCTACCTGTCTACCTGTCTTTCTCTCTACCTGTCGACCTGTCTCTCTCTCTCTCTCTCTACCTGTCTACCTGTCTCTCTCTCTCTCTCTCTACCTGTCTACCTGTCTACCTGTCTCTCTCTCTCTCTCTCTCTCTCTCTACCTGTCTACCTGTCTCTCTCTCTCTCTCTCTCTCTACCTGTCTACCTGTCTCTCTCTCTACCTGTCTACCTGTCTCTCTCTCTCTCTCTCTCTCTACCTGTCTACCTGTCTCTCTCTCTACCTGTCTACCTGTCTCTCTCTCTACCTGTCGACCTGTCTCTCTCTCTCTCTCTCTACCTGTCTACCTGTCTCTCTCTCTCTCTCTCTACCTGTCTACCTGTCTCTCTCTCTCTCTCTCTCTCTCTCTCTCTCTCTCTCTCTACCTGTCTCCAGCTCTCCTGTCTCAGGTTGCAGTCTTGGCAGCAGTTCTGGTTCTGGTCGTCATCGCCGTCGTCTTCCTCATCATCCTCATCCTCCTCTGGAGAAAAGTCAGTATTATAGTGTAGTACTATTATACTGCCGTTTAACTGGTAGAGTAGTACTATTATACTGCCGTTTCAGTGGTACAGTGGTAGTACTAATATACTT
>JAVDOI010000016.1:17584460-17601960 GCA_032191485.1 Leptoclinus maculatus
CATCGCCAGAGGAAACGTCAGTTCCCCTGATCAATAAACTTCATGCTTTAAATGCCTATAGTTCAAATTGTTTTTAAGACGGACATGAAACACTGTGAGTCTGTCCTTTGATAAATGTCTTCATCTTCAGAGCTTCCTGCCTGTCAAATGGATGTCTCCAGAGAGTATGTTCCAGAACATTTACAGCTCTCGGAGTGATGTCTGGTCTTATGGAATCTTACTGTGGGAGATCTTCTCTCTTGGTAAACCAGTTTAAACCAGTATACATCAACACACACCAGTTTAAACCAGTATACATCATCACACACCAGTTTAAACCAGTATACATCATCACACACCAGTCTAAACCAGTATACATCATCACACACCAGTCTAAACCAGTATACATCACCACACACCAATCTAAACCAGTATACATCACCACACACCAGTTTAAACCAGTATACATCATCACACACCAGTTTAAACCAGTATACATCACCACACACCAGTTTAAACCAGTATACATCAACACACACCAGTTTAAACCAGTATACATCAACACACACCAGTTTAAACCAGTATACATCATCACACACCAGTTTAAACCAGTATACATTATCACACACCAGTTTAAACCAGTATACATCATCACACACCAGTTTAAATCAGTATACATCATCACACACCAGTTTAAACCAGTATACATCATCACACACCAGTTTAAACCAGTATACATCACCACACACCAGTTTAAACCAGTATACATCACCACACACCAGCTTAAACCAGTATACATCATCACACACCAGTTTAAACCAGTATACATTATCACACACCAGTTTAAACCAGTATACATCATCACACACCAGTTTAAACCAGTATACATCAACACACACCAGTTTAAACCAGTATACATTATCACACACCAGTTTAAACCAGTATACATCAACACACACCAGTTTAAACCAGTATACATCACCACACACCAGTTTAAACCAGTATACATCACCACACACCAGTTTAAACCAGTATACATCATCACACACCAGTTTAAACCAGTATACATCATCACACACCAGTTTAAACCAGTATACATCATCACACACCAGTTTAAACCAGTATACATCATCACACACCAGTTTAAACCAGTATACATCATCACACACCAGTTTAAACCAGTATACATCATCACACACCAGTTTAAACCAGTATACATCATCACACACCAGTTTAAACCAGTATACATCATCACACACCAGTTTAAACCAGTATACATCATCACACACCAGTTTAAACCAGTATACATCATCACACACCAGTTTAAACCAGTATACATCATCACACACCAGTTTAAACCAGTATACATCATCACACACCAGTTTAAACCAGTATACATCACCACACACCAGTTTAAACCAGTATACATCACCACACACCAGCTTAAACCAGTATACATCATCACACACCAGTTTAAACCAGTATACATTATCACACACCAGTTTAAACCAGTATACATCAACACACACCAGTTTAAACCAGTATACATCACCACACACCAGTTTAAACCAGTATACATCACCACACACCAGTTTAAACCAGTATACATTATCACACACCAGTTTAAACCAGTATACATCATCACACACCAGTTTAAACCAGTATACATCATCACACACCAGTTTAAACCAGTATACATCATCACACACCAGTTTAAACCAGTATACATCATCACACACCAGTTTAAACCAGTATACATCACCACACACCAGTTTAAACCAGTATACATCACCACACACCAGTTTAAACCAGTATACATCATCACACACCAGTTTAAACCAGTATACATCATCACACACCAGTTTAAACCAGTATACATCATCACACACCAGTTTAAACCAGTATACATCATCACACACCAGTTTAAACCAGTATACATCATCACACACCAGTTTAAACCAGTATACATCATCACACACCAGTTTAAACCAGTATACATCATCACACACCAGTTTAAACCAGTATGCTGTGTGTTCAAGGTGCTAGTCCGTACCCTGACCTGCCTCTGAACCAGGACTTCTACTCTTCTCTGCAGAGAGGCTACAGGATGAGTGGACCTGAACTGGCTCCTCTCAACATGTAGGACACAAACTAACGCTGATACGTTCACGTTTATTTCTTACGTCTTGAATGTTTCTAGTTTCTTCTCCAAGTGAAGCTCTGCTCTGTTCCTCCTAAAGTTGACCAAAGGAAATCTCTGAGAGTCCAACGTGGGTTAAATTGCCTCTGTGTTCTGTCTTCAGGTACGATCTGATGAAACAGTGTTGGGACAAGAAACCTGAGTCAAGACCTTCTTTCTCCTCTCTGGTCGTCTCCGTGGGCAACATGTTGACTGACGACTACAAAAAGGTACCAAGCTACTTTAACATCCTTTATTATATAGTTTATATAGTTTACAATATTATTATTGTGTCTCTAAAATTAGAAAAAAACAATTCAAACAGTTTATAACTCATAAAATAACATCCCTTACAAGAAGTCATCAGTGTTTCCTGTTTATTGCAAAGACTCTTTGTAGAGAACGTGTGACTCTGATGTTCTATGTTTTGTTTCTGGAGTTCTCTTTACAACGGTTCCTTCAGATCCAGTTGGGTCACTTAATGTTGTTGTTTCTCATCAGCGTTACCTCCAGCTGACCGAGGACTTCCTGAACAGTGACAGTCCGGCTGTTGAACGATCCAGACGGAGTCCTTCTGGACAGAATGACGGACAGACGGACACAAGCGGTCAGAATCTCATGGATCACTTTACTGATTTGTTTCTGATCAGTGAAGATAAACTCACCAGACCCCCCTCCCCCCCTTTCTGTGATATTTACAGGAAGCCCCGCCCCTCAAGTTAACGTTGAACTGTTTGAGGCGGAGCCAGAGGAGGCAGGCTCCTCCCACGGTACTTACATCATCCCCAACACCGACGTCACCATAGAAACCAGCGGAGGCGCTGCGCTGGACGCAGTCAGGTACGAACAATAAACATGTATATATATATATATATATATATATATATATTAGTGCTGGGCAAGTTAACGCATTATTATCGCATTAACACATTAATTAATTAATTAATGCTGACAATTATTTTATCGCGCGTTAACGCAGTTTGTTTTTTAATTATTAAACGGACATTTTTAACACAAGAACCGGGCAGCGAGCTGTGAACAGCTGTTTGTGTGGCGTCTCTTCCGTCTCTTCCTGCTGCTATAATTTGTAACACTAATAATTGTACATTTATAAAATTTCACCGCCGAACGGCATGCTGGGTACAGCTCGCTAGCTAGCCCGTTAGCACAACAGTCTGTTAACAGCGAGAGGCTCCGTCGCTACAGTAACGCTACATTAAAGAACAGAAGAGAGCGATGCAGGATGAACAAAGAGAGACCGGAGATGCACCGATAGAGTCTGTGCCCAACAGAGGAGCTGTGCCGTCGGATTCGAGGCCGTCAACCGGTAACATTAGCGCTAGTGAAACGGTGAAGCTAAAGGGTCACACATCGCTTGAAGAGGCATTTGCTCGAGGCAGCATATGACAAGAAAAGCAAGCGGTGGAGCGACATTACGAACGCAATAACGATCCACCTCTGCAAGGACATGGTCCGGCTACAGACAGTCGAGAAAGACTCAGAGCAATGATTAAAACACTGGATCCAAGGTACGTCTGACCGGGGAGACAATACTTCAGCCAAACTGCTCTCAAACATTATAGGAACAAACGAGCACACCCTCTAGTAAGCAAAGCCTTTATACATGATGACATTAACATGTGTTTATATTCTATGTACTCCTGACAGTAAGACACTATAAACCTATATAACAACACATACCGTGATATACCGTGAAACCGCCAGAATCTTAAAAAATACCGTGATACACATTTATGGTCATATCGCCCAGCACTAGTCTCGTTACAGGATCAAACGTGACAATATCAAAATACATATTGTTGTGTTTTTAAATAAACATATAAGTACGTGAGAACAAACTGCTCTTAACTCAACTCTTCATTAGCATAACGTCCTCGTGCAGGTTACTGCCACAGTACAGACCCCCTCCAGGTTCCCTTGCTTCACCTACACTCCCCTGGGTCCTAAGTCCCTCCATGTACAGCTTCTTATCACCCTCTATGTACCAACGTACATTTATAACAAATACCACACATATTACGGTAATCAGCGTTGCATATGTGTCTGACCAAAATACCAAAAAAAGCAAAAAATAATTTAAATTAATCATTTATTTTTTGCTTTTTTTGGTATTTGGTAGAGTTTTTAAAGTGTTTTGTTTGTAATATGTATAATAAGCATATCATTTAGTTATTACTACTGAGAATTTAACAAACATAAAAACATGACGTAGATAGGTTTGCAGTTTTCAAGGTTTATATTTCAAATTGCATCTCTTACACATGAAGATAAAGTTGTGAACACCGGCTGAATATCTATTATCAGAATCATTATAACTGTGTTATAACTGCTACTGTGTAAAGGGAATACTGCTGTTAAAAAGAACCGGATGTGTTTAAAGTGTTTGCAAACCAAATGTTGTTGACCTTTTGTTCATATAGCAGTACTTTAAAATAAAAGTGCACAATACACTACTTTTGAATTCATTATTGAACTTTGCGCATAACAATGAGATTAATCGGAAAACAATCATGCGATTAATCGTGATTAAAAATGTTAATCGTTGCCCAGCACTAATATTTATATATTATTGATCAATTATTGTTCAATTGTTGTTCAAATGTGCATTTCATGATGACAGCCCTCAGCTGTCAGAGTCACAGGAAGTGACATCATCAGAGGACAGACAGGAAGTCGAGGAACCTCCCGATTCGCCACTCAGTCGAGAGGAAGAGGAGAGCTGCCTGTGAACGGATCAGCTGCCTTCCAGACTGGATGGAGGGCTTTAATAACCTGATGTAGTCATCCTGCCAGGCAGAACACAAGGCAGTGTAACCACCTGAACCTTTTAGTCATAACAGCATGACATCATCGACAGACAGTGCCGAGTATCTGCTGAGCAAGGCAGTTAATAAGTGGGAATCATTAACTCTGTTACAGTGGGTTATTTTACCCACAGTGCAGACTGTAAGGCTGCCATATGAAAAGAGCTTTGAAACTTGTTTTTTAATCATTTTTTAATCGCCTCCACAAACATAAAAAATATTTCTATATTAAGTCAACTGCAGCAGGTCCTGAATCAGATTTATAACTTCATAATATTCAGCTGCATTGTCTTTATTTACTTTGTAGTATGCAGAGTTGTCTGTGTATATCTGTGTTATAATCTTTTTTATGTTTATTCAAACAGCTTTTAGACAAACTGATCTGATTCATGTTGAACTTTATTAAATAAATATCAAAATAAAATCCATGACTTTGTCAGTTTGTTAAATATCCTATGAATCAAACTTAGTTTAAAGGTTTTATAATTATTTTCAAATAAGTCGCTTTTAATGATTAAATAAAAGATAATTTATGTTTATTATGTGACTTTAAGTCCTGATGAAGCTGATTTATGAAAATCACACTTTTAATGAATGAAACATAAAGAAACTTTAACTTTAAATTGTTTATCATGAAACGTGACGTTAAAAACAAAGAGACATTTTGTCTTATTAAAGATCAACTTATTACAGAACCCTTTAATGTTTATCGATGGAGAACCAACATTAATATCTGTGTTATTACCATTACTCCACCATTTAATCCCAGTGTTCATAATAACTTTTGTAACGACTGAAAATCTGCTTGTGCAACTTTTCTTACTTCCTGTTGGAACAAAGAAGTTCACAAAAGTGCTGAATGTTAAAAAATGAATCCTGAAACTTCCTCATTTTCTCTGAAAGTTCAAACACATCAAGTTTGTTTCTCTCAAGTCTCAATGACCATTGAATGAAACAAAGTACATTTACTCAACTACTGCACTTAAGTACTAATACCTCAGAGGTAAATATTGTACATTTTACTGTACTACACCTCAGAAGAAGATATTGTACTGTACTACATCTCAGAAGTACATATTGTACTTTTATAAACTACATCTTAGAGGAAAATATTATACTTTTGACTACTACATCTTAGAGGTAAATATTGTACTTCTATAAACTACATCTTAGAGGTAGATATTGTACTTTTATATTCTACATCTTAGAGGTAAATATTGTACTTTTATAAACTACATCTTAGAGGTAAATATTGTACTTTTATATTCTACATCTTAGAGGTACATATTGTACTTTTATATTCTACATCTTAGAGGTAAATATTGTACTTCTATAAACTACATCTTAGAGGTAGATATTGTACTTTTATATTCTACATCTTAGAGGTAAATATTGTACTTTTATAAACTACATCTTAGAGGTAAATATTGTACTTTTATATTCTACATCTTAGAGGTACATATTGTACTTTTATATTCTACATCTTAGAGGTAAATATTGTACTTTTATATTCTACATCTTAGAGGTACATATTGTACTTTTATATTCTACATCTTAGAGGTACATATTGTACTTTTATAAACTACATCTTAGAGGTAAATATTGTACTTTTATAAACTACATCTCAGAGGTAAATATTGTACTTTTGACTGTACTATATCTCAGAAGTAAATATTGTACATTTGACTGTACTATATCTCAGAAGTAAATATTGTAGTTTTATATTCTACATCTTAGAGGTAAATATTGTTCTTTTATACTCTACATCTTAGAGGTACATATTGTACTTTTATAAACTACATCTTGGAGGTAAATAGTGTACTTTTATATACTACATCTCAGAGGTAAATATTATACTTTTATATACTACATCTCAGAGGTAAATATTATACTTTTATAAACTACATCTTATCAGTAAATATTGTACTTTTATAAACTACATGTCAGAGGTAAATATTGTACTTTTTAATGTATTACATCTTTTCATTCCCCTGCTGTCCAGTGAAAACCACGTATCTCCAGATATGTTGATGTTGCTTGGCGTGTGGGGGGCGGGGCTTGATGGTAGAAGAGGGAGGAGCTTGGTGGGTGGCATTATGTTGCTGAGAGGAAGTCGTCTCCTTCAGTTTGACTTGAAACAGTCTGAAGAACAACAGAGAGAGATAGAGATGAAGGTCTATTCTCTGCTGCTGTCGATCGCCCTCAGCTGCTGCTGCTCTGCTGAAGGTCAGAAAACGAGTCAAACACTCTTTATTAACTGTTTATTACATATATATTAATGATTTATTAGTGGTTAGTTATCTTCATAATGAAACATTATCACGCAACAATATGATTTCTGGAGGGTTTAAATGTTCTAATATCGATGTATCTTAAACGTCCATTAATAAATACGTGTTGTTAAACAATAACATAAACAGAAATCATCTGTCTGTGTAAACAAAACAAACATAAACTGCTGTCAGCTATAACTCTGTATCTTTAATATTAATAAATCACCGTTTATAAACTTCTAATATTTAATAATTAAAATATTTATATTTGTCCCCAAGTCGTCGTCAGACTGCACATCAACCTGAGAGTAAAACAAACATAAAGATCATTACTATCATCATTATTATCATCATTATTATCATTATTATCATCATTAATATCATCATTAATATCATTATTATCATCATTATTATCATTATTATCATCATTATTATCATCACTAATATCATTGATAGCATTATTATCATTATTATCATCAATATTATTATCATCATTATTATCATTACTATCATCATTAATATCATTATTATTATCATTATTATCATTACTATTATCATTCTGTAGATTTTAGGTTGCTTTATCAGCTGTTGGATTCAGAGAAGTATTTCAATGTTTTTGTTTCTTGAAACAGAAAAGTGAGGAAATGGTGATCAATAATCAAAAATCAATAATCTGAAGTTTTCATTATTAATAAAGAGTTCTGAACATGTGACCTTCTGACATCAAAACATGTTTCAAAAATACTTTTAATATTTGTTTAAAACTTGCTGAAAAACATAATTAGATACACTATTACTATTACTACTAATTCTACTACTACTACTTTGACTACTTCTACTACTTCTACTACTACGACTCCTACTACTACTACTAATTCTACCACTACGACTACTACTTCTCCACTACGACTACTACTTCTACTACTACTACTACTACTACTTTGACTACTACTTCTACTACTACGACTACTACTACTACTACTACTTCTACCACTACGACTACTACTTCTACTACTACTACTACTACTACTTTTACTACTACTTCTACTACTACTACTACTACTTCTACTACTACTTCTACTACTACTTCTACTACTACCAGCCCCGCTACTACAACTGCTACTACTAGTTCTGTTACTATGACTACATCTACTAATACTACTTATTAAAAGTCTACTACTACTAGTATTACAACTACTACTACCCATAAGAGAGGGCAGTGGATGTAAACACATTGCCTTGGTAACCAGTTCCTTCACCACTCCCACCGTCGTCAACAAAGAAGAAGTGAGACGAGGAAGTGAGAGAAAGAGATAGACCCTCACACACTCACACACACACACACACACACACTCTCTCTCTCTCACACACACACACACACACACACACACACACACACACACACAGTGTGTCTTGTGGTCTCTGTAGAAAATGTGTTTCCTGACCCCCCCCCCCCCCCCCCCAACACAGAGCCTCTTAACTGGACTTTAAAATGACGAAAATCTAGAAAACTATTGTCTGAGAATCTGATGAAAAAATAACTAATCAATAAAAGGGACATCATATTATGTTGTTGATAAACTAACTTATTGGTAGATTATTGTATATATATATATATATTTAAATATATATATATTTATATTTATATATATATAAATATATACGGCAGCTCATATGTTGTGTTCACTGACCCTGCAGAGAAATTACCTTCACATCATGTGTTTTGTGTATAGTTTCTCTTTAATAAATATAAAGCAGTACTTTTCACATATTTAACCCATTAATAATCATTTAATAATAATTAAGTCCTGCTGTGAAACGTTGAGCTGTGAGTCACAAATGAAACTCTGAAGTTACACAACTTCTCCTTCGTGATGTTGTTTAAAGGATCCGTCTGATTCAGGAAGAGGTTTTACTTCTGATCCTGTTTTTATGCTTCAGAGCTTCGGCTCATTAAAAAGGTTCAACCTCAACATTTATTAAATAATTACACAAACAATGAAGTCACATTTAGAAAAGAACAACAACCAGAGACCTTAAACCTCAAGAGGAGAAGAAGAAGAAGAAAACGGTAAAAATAAAGTTTGCAACCATTTCACCTGGAACACTTTAGTGTCACCTGGACCAACTTAGTGTCACCTGGACCAACGTAATGTCACCTGGAACACCTTAGTGTCACATCGAACACCTTAATGTCACCTGGAACACCTTAGTGTCACATCGAACACCTTAATGTCACCTGGAACATCTTAGTGTCACCTGGACCAACTTAATGTCACCTGGAACATCTTAGTGTCACCTGGACCAACTTAATGTTACCTGGAACATCTTAGTGTCACCTGGACCAACTTAATGTTACCTGGAACATCTTAGTGTCACCTGGACCAACTTAATGTTACCTGGAACACCTTAGTGTCACCTGGACCACCTTAATGTCACATGGAACACCTTAATGTCACCTGGACCAACTTCATCTTACCTGGACCAGCTTCAACTCACCTGGACCAATTTCAACGTACCTGGACCAACTTCATCTTACCTGGACCAGCTTAAACTGACCTGGACCAGCTTCAACTCACCTGGACCAACTTCATCTTACCTGGACCAACTTCAACTTACCTGGACCAGCTTCAACTGACCTGGACCATGTCACCTGACTACCTACATGTCACCTGGATCAGCTAAATGTCACTTTGACAAACTTCATGTCACCTGGATCTACTACAAGTCACCTGAACCAACTTAATGACACCTGGATGGGCTTAAAGCCACCTGGACCATGAAACCAGGATTGACTTCAAGTTCCATATGCTGCATGTCATGAAACCTGGACCGAATCATGTCACATGGACCAGCTTGGACCAGATGACTTGAAGGTGAACCCAACCCAGATGATTTTTTTCAGGTGATGTTCAGGTGATGTTCTGGTGGTATTTATTAACTCAGGCCTGCTGTGCCAGGACAAATGGTTACGCTTCCTTTTAGTGTGAAACAAGTTTAAAATAATAAAAACATGGCTGCAGTGTTTGTCAACCATTGGCTGAGACACCTGTCAATCAAAACAAACACACCTTTAACCCTCTTGAACTCAAAATGTAAGGACCTTTATTCTGAAAATCAGTGAAAGCTGTAGGTGTCGAGTAAGAACTGAAGTTCTGACTTCAGTCGTCTTCACTGCAGGTAATCACCATGAAAACCCGCCTGCTGCCATGACCATGGGCGCCGCCCAGTCACCCGTCCAATTGGACGACGCCCCGCCCCCCCCCTGGCTGTCGGAGCTGGTCCAGGATCAGCAGCCGGATGCTCTGTGGAGGAAGGAGGTCCTGGATCTCCTCACACAGCTGGTCCTGGTCCAGAAAGAGGCCGCCAGGGGCCAGGTCCAGGTGGTGCAACTGCTCGGCACTCTGGGAACTCAGGTGGGTCTACTTTAGTTTAGTTGAAGTTGACATAAAGTTTAGTTAAGTTTACTTTAGTCTAGTTTAAGTTTAGATAAAGTTGAGTTATTCTCAGTTTTAGTTCATACCAGGTTTAGTTAAGGTTTAATCTGGTTTATCTCAGGTTTAGTTTAATTTAGATGAGGTTTAGTTAAGATTACTTTAGTTTTAGTTTCGATAAAGTTTAGTTAATCTCAGGTTGCGATAGGATTTAGTTTATCTAAGATTTAGTTGGAGTTTAGAGAAGGTGTAGTCTAATTTATCTTGGGTTTAGTTTAGATAAGGTTTTGTTAAGTATAGCCCAGGTTTAGTTTAGTTTCTCAGGTTTAGTTTGGACAATGTTTAGTGTAGTTTATCTCAGGTTTAGCACATCTCAGGTTTAGCTTTTTATCTCAGGTCTAGTTTAGATAATGTTCATTTCAATTTATCACAGGTTTACTATAGATACGATTTTGTTCAGATTATCTCTGGTTTAATTTAGTTTATCTCAGGATTAGTTTAGATAAGGTTTAGTTTATCACAGGTTTAGTTTAGTTGAGTTTAGATAAAGTTAGATAGGATTAATTTAGCTGTGTCCCATGTCGGATACATAAAGTCTGGATCCAGACTTAATACATCTGGTCTAATCTGATCTGATCTAAAGAAATATTCTAATCATCAACCTGAACTGTTCCAAGATCACATATTTATTACCTCAACATCTGGTCTGATCCAGTTTAACTAATCTAACCTAAACTAATCTGTCCTCAGGGTTCACAGCAGATCCAGGATCTGCAGAACTTGGCTCGTCACCAGAGTCTGCTGGTTGAAAACCACCAAGCTTTACTTCTGCAGACGTCACGCATCGCCACCCATCTGCAGGAGATCACCAAGAAACCTACTGCCAGCCAATGAGAGCCTCTGATTCTCCATAGGCAGCCAATGAGAGCCTCTGATTCTCCATAGGCAGCCAATGAGATGCTCTGATTCTCCAAAAGCAGCCAATGAGATCCAGCTAACCAGTTAATATCTAACATTTTAATCAATACTAATTATTTACAGTATGCTGATAGATTTAAACACATAAACACATTTATAATAATTTTTTCTTAGATCAAGAATCAGAGAATTGATTAAATATAAAAACACGTTTCATTAAATCAACAGCTTAGGTTGGAACTTTTTCTTTTGCTGTGATTTCACTCGTATTTCCTGTTCTGTCTTTTAAAAAATAAAGACATGTCTTATCTTCCATCCAGTGGTTGTGTTTCTGTGTATTCAAGTATATTATATTATATATTATTATTATTATTATTATTATTACTGTACTGTGGTGTTCCTCAAGGTTCTGTCCTGGTCTGATGTGGTTCTCTCTCTACATGCTTGGCAGAAAAGTAATGATGAGTAATTTTAAACATATCTTCTAACATTATTATGGAGACGATATTCAATTATTCATTAAGTTTAAGGCTCGAAATGTTGAAGAAAATGCCTCAACTCCATAAAGAATTGGATGTCAGATCATTTTCTAGAGCTGAAGTTCTTATTAAAGTTAAAATAAAGTTGTGAATTCAAACAAAAGCACTTCGTTAGGTTTAAGAAAAACAAGCTGGTTCGGCTTAAAGTAAGTAAACTAAGTAAAACGTGAACAACGTCATAAACATCACGAACAAAACCTCAAAATAATTCAACAACACTTTGGGACACTAAAATTATTCATGTTTTATTTATTATTATTATTAATATTAATATACTTTTTAGCTGCAAAATTGTCCAACAACTTCACCAGCTGGTCTCTAACCGTGTCTTTGTGCTGTAAAGTTTACCTGAACAGGTAGTCTAGTGGAGGTTCACCTTTATGCTAATTTCCTCTGACATGTGGTCGCAAGGAACCTGGAGAGAACCAATCAAATGCTTTTGTTCCAGAAGTTCAACTCTGTAAAAGCTCCTCAAACTAAAGAGAGAAAAGTTTATCAGAGCCATAAACAACATCACAAGTGGGCGTGGTCACCACATGCGGGCGTGGTCATCACAAGTGTGTGTGGTCATAACACGTGGGCATGGTCACCATAGGTGGTCGTGGTCATGTGGTGTTTTTGTTTTGCTTCAGAGTTGCTGTTGAAGTGACTTTACTGTTTGTTTGTTCCAGACGATCCGGATCCTCCGTCGATCCGTCTGAACTCCGTCTTCCAGCCAAACCAAACCGAGGTTCCTCTGACCGCCGGCTCCACCTTCAACCTCAGCTGTCATGGCACCGGTTCAGTCCGTTGGACCAGCACCGCGCTCACTCCCCTCTACCGGGACAGACTGCAGAACCTGGTGGAGGTCAGGAAGTCAGACCCCAGACACACTGGAACCTACCGCTGTGGGTACACCAACCAGAGCCTGAAACACCTGGACACCTGGATACACCTGTATTTCACAGGTACAATCAGCTGAGGCCACGCCTCCCTGTCAGAGTCATAGGGCTGGATCCAAACGAGTCCTCTTAGTCTTCAAAGTATTGAGCCGGAGTCAGATTTCATAGACTTCTCGAGACTCCTTTTTTGTAGCATTCATCATCTGTTAAAAATGACCTTGGTATCCCACAATGCATCTCTCTCACAGACCCAGTTGACACCTCCAGTGTGTTCGTCACACCTCGCTTCAGCCCTTCTCTCAAGGAGGGCCAGGACTTCCTGGTCAGGTGTCTGCTCACCGACCCGTCCGTCACCGACCTCAGCCTCCAATCGGCGGACAGCACCGGGGCCAAGGGGCGGGGCCTGCCCCGGGGCATGAACGTGACGTTTGACCCCAAGAGAGGAGCCCTGATCCAAGACCTGCAGATGTCGTTCAGAGGACGGTACATTTGTTCCGGCTGGAAGGACGGAAAGCAGTTCAGATCCGGACCTGTCAACCTGCTGGTGGTCTCCAGTAAGACCTGTCTGTCTTCTGACGTCTGATTTACATTTCTACCTGTCTGTCCCCCGATGACCTGTCTGTCTTCTGACGTCTGATTTACATTTCTACCTGTCTGTCCCCCGATGACCTGTCTGTCTACCTCGTATCTGTCTGCCTGTCTGTCTGCAGGGCTACGTCATCCTCCCTCCCTGTCCGTCAGTCAGCATCACTCGGTGCGTCTGGAAGGAGAGACCTTTGAGGTCACCTGTCTGACCAGTAACCCCAACCACTTCTACAACGTCACCTGGAACCACCCAAACACAAAGGTCAGACGTCACCTGCTCATCTTCACGCATGACAGACATTCTGTTTTTTATATTCATCGGTTCTTTGGTTTCCTTCCAGACGCAGAACGTCACTGCCAGCTATCACTACAGCAACCACCGCCTGTACATCAACAGCACTGTGAGGGTCTCACCTGTCAGTCAGACTCATGGTGGCACCTACACCTGTACCGCTGTCAACGAGGCGGGGGCCGCCACGGACACCACACAGCTCAGAGTTCTGGGTAAGAGAATCTATCAAATGAGCCTATAAGCATAATGATGGATATACTGAATATTAACTGTCTCTCCTCTTCATCATCTTCCTCACCAGACCGTCCCTACCTGAGGATCTACCTGCAGCCGATGCATCAAGCTAACACTAAGACCATAGAGGTCAATGAGAGCCTGGGTGCTAATGTTGGCAGCATGCTAATGGAGGTGCAAGGAGAGCTAGAAGCTAACGTTAGCAGCGGTACCCTGGAAGTGAATGGAAAAATAGTTGCTAACTTTAGCACCAATCAGCTGGATGTGAATGGGGCTAGCGGTGCTAACGTTAGCGGCGGTAGCACGGTGGAGGTGTACGAAGGTCGAGATGTGACGTTGACCTTTGTGATCGAAGTGTATCCTCCAATCAGGAGCCAGCACTGGACGACGACGACACACGTCAATAATAACAACTATACGGTGTACCAGGAGCGCTACGCTGCTAACGGCTACAGGTTAGCATGCTAACAAACGGAAGCTAGCATTCTCACATTTGTAGACCTGCTGCACCACCATGAGAAGGTGCTGTTGATATGAAGGTCTATTGTTGGTGTTGTTCATATGAAGGTCTATTGTTGGTGTTGTTCATATGAAGGTCTATTGTTGGTGTTGTTCATATGAAGGTCTATTGTTAAAGGTTATTAGTTTTATAGATATATATTGTTGGTGTTGCAGGTCGGAGGCCAGCTTGCTGCTGCGGCGGGTTCGTCAGGAGGATCGAGGTCGATACTCGTTCCACTTTGTTAACTCGTTCTTCAACGGCACGAAGAACATCGACCTCCGAATCTACCGTAAGAAGCCTTTCATCCTCATCCTCCTCTTCTTCTTCTTCCTCCTCCTCCTCCTCCTCCTCCTCCTCCTCCCCTCCTCTTCTTCCTCTTCTTTCTCCTCTTCTTCTTATTCTTCCCTGATGCTGCAGCTTCCCCTTTTTCTTCTTCTGATTATCAAATGATTCCTAAGCTTTGACGACCTGTAAATCAGTTGTTTTCTTATTTTATCAGTTATCTTTACTTCCTGTTTTATTTTGTGTTTCTTAGCTCTCCTTTAGTTTCAGATCACTTCACTTCCTGTCTTTGTGTGTTTTCCCGCCACTGTGATTGTCTGCCCCGCCCCCTTATTGATCCCACCTGTCTCATCACCTTCACCTGTCACAGTATTTAAACCCTGTGTTCATCCTCTGTGTGAAGAGGTCCAGGGATGATTTCCTAGTGTCATGGTCCTGGTTTCTCTGATCTCTCCTGATTTGCATGTTCTTCTTGGGTTGACTGTGGCTCAGTGGTAGAGTGGGTCGTCCTTTTATCAGAGGATCGGTGGTTTGATCCCCGGCTCCACTAGTCCATGTCAATGTGTCCTTGAGCCAAACACTTAACCTTTAGTTGCTCCTGTATGAATGTTAGTTAGTCCTGATGGACAGGTGTCACCTTGATGGTAGCTCCTCCCATCAGTGTATGAATGAGTGAACGATGACGTGTAGTGTTAAAGAGCTTTGAGTGGTCAGAAGACTAGAAATAGGAAACACAAGTACAGTCTATTTACCATAGACCCGGGTACCAAAGTACTGAAGTAAAGACTTCGGGGTCTTGTTGTCTGGGTCAGAACTATTGAGTTCTCTTTTCTCTGTTGAGTCGTATTAAATAAAGTCAACTTTTACTTTCTTTACTTTCAAGTTTTGTTCTTTATTTTAGATCTTTGCTGCTGTTTAAATCTTCTCATCAAACTGAAACATGTTCCTTCAGGTTCTCCTAAAGCCGTCATCAGTGTGCAGAACGACACTCTGACCTGCTACAGCTCTGGATACCCAGTACCCACAATCCTCTGGTTCATCTGCCCCGGGGTCACCGACACGTACGTATATAAATTAACTGAATTACTGTCAGCATCCTCTACAGGTAGTTCATTACAGACTACATCCTGTGAAGCTCAGGTGTGTTTATAAAATAAATAAAACAAGATTAAGTTAACAAACAAACTGCCCTTCTCCTCATCTGCAGGTGTGGAGACGTCACCGATCATCAGCTTCCTCCAGATGTTGTGACCTCAAAGGAACCGAGAGTGAGGAACCAGGAAGTGAGGAACCAGCTGACCCTCCCTCGGTCAGCTGGTGATGTCACTGCTGAGTGTGTCGCCTCCAACATGATGGGAGAGTCTCGACAAGTCTTTAACCATCGTAGGTGTTTTATTATAAAAACCTTAAACGTGACTGAACGTGTTAACATCTTAATTTAAGAGTTTTATCGTCTTAACTCTTATTAAATAATGTTTCTGTGTTTTTAGGAGTTTTAAAAGATCAAAGGTTCTTCACTCCGGCTCTGATTGGAGCTCTGAGTGCAGCTGTGCTCCTCCTGCTGCTCCTATTGGTCGTCTCTTACAAGTGGAGACAGGTATGTTTATTATAATAATAATACATAAAAGTATATACCATGGACCAACACCACAGCTGGAGATAGTTTGTAATCAAACCTTTATTCAAACAAAACACATGAAGAAAAAACGCTGGTTTGGTTGATTAACTTTTCATCAGACAATATTAAAACAACAATAACTTCTTACGTGAAATAAGTTTGACTTAAATAACTAAATTATTGTTTTGGCTCGACTAGATTTGACTGAAAATGTTTAATATCTATAAGATTAAATCTAAAATAGCTGAGAATACTAAGAGAAAACATTTTGACTAAAAGGATCAAAGATTAAAATAGAAACTACAACTAATAAGCATTTTCATATAAAGACTAAATCTAAATGAACACTGGCTGAGACTTTGTTTTACTTTTACTCTTTACAACCAAAACAAAGCAGCATTCATGCTAACTGTCAGTTAGCATTTGCTAACTGTCAGTTAGCAGATGCTAACTGTTAGCATATCTCAGTGAATCAGAACGGCTCCTCTTTGTTCTGTGTTTAATAATAATATAAAGTCTCATAATATTATGATTTTGTCATTTAGAAATTAACACTTTTTTGGGGGGATATATTTATACTTATATTGTATATAGCTGTTAAATGTTTATACCTACATCTGTTCTACTTTTTTGCTGCCCTTTTTTATTCTTATATATTTTTCCTTGTTTATTGTAAAATAGTGTATTGTATGTACATTGAGAGCGGAGTGGAAACCGGAGACAAATTCCATGTATGCGCACGCACACACATGGCCAATAAAGCTGATTCTGATTCTGAAATTTAATATTTTCATACAAACACTGACGGAGAACTTTGACTCATCACTAAAATGTTTCTTCTTCTCTCAGAAACCCAAATATGAGATCCGCTGGAAGATCATCGAGAGCACCGACGGGAACAACTACACCTTTATTGACCCTCTTCAGCTTCCGTACGACCAGGAGTGGGAGTTTCCTCG
>JAVDOI010000016.1:17609460-17709460 GCA_032191485.1 Leptoclinus maculatus
CCTACCCTGGTGTTCTCATGTCTCCTTACCTCCTCCTCCCTCACTCCCTACCCTGGTGTTCTCATGTCTCCTTACCTCCTCCTCCCTCACTCCCTACCCTGGTGTTCTCATGTCTCCTTACCTCCTCCTCCCTCACTCCCTACCCTGGTGTTCTCATGTCTCCTTACCTCCTCCTCCCTCACTCCCTACCCTGGTGTTCTCATGTCTCCTTACCTCCTCCTCCCTCACTCCCTACCCTGGTGTTCTCATGTCTCCTTACCTCCTCCTCCCTCACTGCCTACCCTGGTGTTCTCATGTCTCCTTACCTCCTCCTCCTCCCTCACTCCCTACCCTGGTGTTCTCATGTCTCCTTACCTCCTCCTCCTCCCTCACTCCCTACCCTGGTGTTCTCATGTCTCCTTACCTCCTCCTCCCTCACTCCCTACCCTGGTGTTCTCATGTCTCCTTACCTCCTCCTCCCTCACTCCCTACCCTGGTGTTCTCATGTCTCCTTACCTCCTCCTCCCTCACTCCCTACCCTGGTGTTCTCATGTCTCCTTACCTCCTCCTCCCTCACTCCCTACCCTGGTGTTCTCATGTCTCCTTACCTCCTCCTCCTCCCTCACTCCCTACCCTGGTGTTCTCATGTCTCCTTACCTCCTCCTCCTCCCTCACTCCCTACCCTGGTGTTCTCATGTCTCCTTACCTCCTCCTCCCTCACTCCCTACCCTGGTGTTCTCATGTCTCCTTACCTCCTCATCCCTCACTCCCTACCTGTCCATGCTGGATCTGTCCCTGTTGTGTTAAAAAGATGAATAAGTCCTCCGAGCACCTTGCTTGTGCAGGACGATAACAACAACAACATTGGGGGTAGGTTGCTCCAGTGCCCGGTGTGCAGTGAGCTGTTCACGACTCGCTGTCAACTTCTGAAACAGAAACTGACTCAGCACAAACTAAAAACAGTTTTAAAGTGGTTTTAATAATACATTGTTGGATACATATCTTCTATATACATATTATTGTGTTTGTGTCTATAGTTGGGACTCCTAAAATCTAGACCTCTGTCATGTAATGTGATAAAAATGTTGATATGTACTACTTTGGGGGGGGGGATCTGGAAAAGTAGTACTCTTTGTACTACTGTGAACATGTTGATAACTTTGGATGACCCCTAAATCTTGTGCAAAAGAACGGAGTCCTGTACTCCACTACATGTTTAATAAGTCTTTAAAGGCACAGCATGTACCTGAGGTCTGGAAGGAGGCTGTGGTTGTACCTGAGGTCTGGAAGGAGGCTGTGGTTGTACCTGAGGTCTGGAAGGAGGCTGTGGTTGTACCTGAGGTCTGGAAGGAGGCTGTGGTTGTACCTGAGGTCTGGAAGGAGGCTGTGGTTGTTCCTGAGGTCTGGAAGGAGGCTGTGGTTGTACCTGAGGTCTGGAAGGAGGCTGTGGTTGTACCTGAGGTCTGGAAGGAGGCTGTGGTTGTCCCTAAGGTCTGGAAGGAGGCTGTGGTAGTACCTGAGGTCTGGAAGGAGGCTGTGGTTGTTCCTGAGGTCTGGAAGGAGGCTGTGGTTGTACCTGAGGTCTGGAAGGAGGCTGTGGTTGTTCCTGAGGTCTGGAAGGAGGCTGTGGTAGTACCTGAGGTCTGGAAGGAGGCTGTGGTTGTACCTGAGGTCTGGAAGGAGGCTGTGGTTGTCCCTAAGGTCTGGAAGGAGGCTGTGGTTGTTCCTGAGGTCTGGAAGGAGGCTGTGGTTGTACCTGAGGTCTGGAAGGAGGCTGTGGTTGTACCTGAGGTCTGGAAGGAGGCTGTGGTTGTTCCTGAGGTCTGGAAGGAGGCTGTGGTTGTTCCTGAGGTCTGGAAGGAGGCTGTGGTTGTACCTGAGGTCTGGAAGGAGGATGTGGTAGTACCTGAGGTCTGGAAGGAGGCTGTGGTTGTACCTGAGGTCTGGAAGGAGGCTGTGGTAGTACCTGAGGTCTGGAAGGAGGCTGTGGTAGTACCTGAGGTCTGGAAGGAGGCTGTGGTAGTACCTGAGGTCTGAAAGGAGGATGTGGTAGTACCTGAGGTCTGGAAGGAGGCTGTGGTAGTACCTGAGGTCTGGGAGGAGGCTGTGGTAGTACCTGAGGTCTGGAAGGAGGCTGTGGTTGTTCCTGAGGTCTGGAAGGAGGCTGTGGTTGTACCTGAGGTCTGGAAGGAGGCTGTGGTAGTACCTGAGGTCTGGAAGGAGGCTGTGGTTGTTCCTGAGGTCTGGAAGGAGGCTGTGGTTGTACCTGAGGTCTGGAAGGAGGCTGTGGTTGTACCTGAGGTCTGGAAGGAGGCTGTGGTTGTCCCTAAGGTCTGGAAGGAGGCTGTGGTAGTACCTGAGGTCTGGAAGGAGGCTGTGGTTGTACCTGAGGTCTGGAAGGAGGCTGTGGTAGTACCTGAGGTCTGGAAGGAGGCTGTGGTTGTACCTGAGGTCTGGAAGGAGGCTGTGGTTGTTCCTGAGGTCTGGAAGGAGGCTGTGGTTGTACCTGAGGTCTGGAAGGAGGCTGTGGTTGTACCTGAGGTCTGGAAGGAGGCTGTGGTAGTACCTGAGGTCTGGAAGGAGGCTGTGGTTGTACCTGAGGTCTGGAAGGAGGCTGTGGTAGTACCTGAGGTCTGGAAGGAGGCTGTGGTTGTCCCTGAGGTCTGGAAGGAGGCTGTGGTTGTACCTGAGGTCTGGAAGGAGGCTGTGGTTGTACCTGAGGTCTGGAAGGAGGCTGTGGTAGTACCTGAGGTCTGGAAGGAGGCTGTGGTTGTACCTGAGGTCTGGAAGGAGGCTGTGGTAGTACCTGATGTCTGGAAGGAGGCTGTGGTTGTACCTGAGGTCTGGAAGGAGGCTGTGGTTGTACCTGAGGTCTGGAAGGAGGCTGTGGTTGTCTAAATGACCTTAGACCGGTCGATCTCACATCAATTTTAATGAAAACTTTTGAAAAACTGTTAAGGGCAGAAATGTTAAGGAAAACTGAGCGAGCACTTGATCCCATGCAGTTTGCTTATCGGCCACACAGAGGAGCAGAAGATGCCTCAGGCACTTTGTTTCATTTACTTTTTAAACACTTGGAGGGAAATGGATCTCATGTCAGACTTCTATTTGTTGATTTCTCTGCTTTCAACCCCATATTTTAACCAGTAGACTTCTAGAACAATTTGACTTCAGTCACAATCTTGTGTGCTGGATTCTTGACTTTTTAACTAATAGGACACAAAGAGTGAGAGTAAATGAACTCTGTCTGACCAAGTCTGCTCCTCCACTGGCTCCACAACGATGTGTGCTCTCACCCCTATTATTCATCCTCTACACCAAGATCTACCTATTGAGACTCCAGACTGTACTTACAACTTGAGGCTTTTTATTTGGCCTAATTGTAATTGAATGAAATCAAACGCTTTGGTCCAGCTTTCAAATTGATGTGACCAAGAACACACTAAATTACTTAATTTCAGTGCAACATAAAAAGGAAATTATTTGTTAACCGCACACAATATGAACAAGAAAAAACACATTTGCAATGAGCAGGCTGGATGAACTACCAATATTAACTGTTGTATTTATCAACTGAAGTTACAACACAACACTGACAACATTCTCAGTCAGTGTAACTAATGTAGTGCAGTTCAGCTCTGTGTCCCATCACAATGCCATCAGAAGTCATGTGACTCAGTGTGATGGCTGTGACTGAACACTGTGAGTGCCTTGTAGCCAGTCTGAGGTCTGTGAGGTGTCTGTCAGTAAGCCGGCTCCTGTACTTAGAGTTGGTGATTTTCATTTTCATTCTCCAACGCAGTGAAGAAGAAGTTAGGAAGACATTTCTTCTGAACTCCACTTACGCGGTTTTCGGGACAAATTTGGCATTCATGAACGTTTTCTCATCTGGGATTCGTTCTGAACTTAGACCAGGATTTCAGAACGCTAAATAGCAGTCGTAAATCGCCTGAGTTTTCTTAAATGCAATTCCTCAAACAACCACTCGAGGCCCCGCGGGGCCGCTCCGTGTTAGAAGGGCTGAATGTGTGAGAAATCGACTCTACAGACATCCTCGGATTTAAATAATTATAATAATAATAAATACGAGAATATTTGTATCATTAACAATTACGTTTCACATTTATAGTGATGATTCTACGAGGCATCGTGATATCATAAAATAAACAAAAGCACTACACAACACTGCAAATGTAAGTGAATAAATAAAGAAGCACTAAACTCAATGGCGTGGATATAAATAGCCACAGTGGAATAGAACGGACACATCGACAGTCTGCACCTCTGCACCGGTGAAGTCAGGTCAGTTCACTCGACCGGTGCTCGCTTTCCGCTTTGACATGATTTGAAGTCTGAAGTTGCTTTCGCGTTGCCTGTGGAGTCTGTCGATTGTGCACACGTCTCTTCAGTTGCATGCCCTTATAAGGAGCTGGCGGGGCGTTTCTGTATGCAAATCCAGGTGCACGAGAACGCGCGTTCAATTTAAGAATCCTCATTCGGGGGAGCACAGCTGAGAACACTTCGGCTGTGGAAGAACACATTCATGAATCAGAGATCTTTTCTGACGTTGGTCTTCCGAAGTCCGTAAGAAAACATTTCAGAAGACACTTCAGAAAGTGTTGGAGAATGAGGCCCAATGTGTTTCTGAATTTATTTTAATTTTAATTTGGAGAGCGATCGACGGGTTGGCGACCGCTGCTCTACACAAATGTGTGTCAGAGCAGGTCTGACAATAGAACCATCTTACAGTATGCAGATGACTCTGTTATTGTTAGTCGGCTCCAGGACAATGAGACCAGCCACGGTCCGGTCATCCACGACTTCATGAAGCGGTGTGAGGAGTCCTATCTTCAACTAAACATATCTAACCAAAGACGTGACCATTGATTTTAGAAGACGAGCCCACTCACATGAACCCATATCCATTAAGGGTCAGACAGTGGAATGTGCACAATCGTACAAATATCTTGGGACAATTATCGACTCAAAACTGAACTTTGAATCAAACTGTGTAGCCGTGAGCAGAAAGGGTCACCAGCGTTTGTTCTGTTTGAGGAAACTCTCCTATTTCCACATTGACAAAACCATGATGACCTTATTTCATGGTGCTCTTATTGAATCGATTTGATCCTTTTCTTTGGTGTCGTGGTTTGGAAACCTCTCCTTAAAGAACAGAAACTCTCTGCATCACATTGTGAAATGGTCTAGCAGGCTGATTGGTGAGTCACAGCTGAACCCAGAGTCCCTGTACACCAGACAGTTACAACGGAGAACCGGCTCCATGTTAGAGGACGACTCCACCCTTTACAGGGAGTCTCAGCTTCTTCCTTCTAGACGGAGGTATATGGTCCCACGGTGCAGAACAAAGTGCTATAAGAACAGCTTTGTTCCAGCAGACATCACTCAGGTGAACAGATCATAGCAACAGTGCACAGATGCTATAGAAACGTTTGTGTACTGATTCATTTTATTGATTGATTGATTGACTGATTTGTAGCCTTGTGTACTTGTATCATGTTTGTCTTGTTGTCTGTGTTCATTGTAATGTCTGTCGAGATGGATGCCTCGCATATGGGTACCAATAAAAGTAACCTGAACCTGAACCTGAACCTGAACCTGAGACGCACTCTCAGCGTATTCTCTACAGTTAGTGTATTTATAGGTGTTGAGCTTCATTTTTACACGAAACACATAATAACCGTAGCTGTGTTTCAGCTGCAGGACAGCAGTGAAGGCCCAGGTATACAATGCACGGCCCGCCACTGTATTTTACACATATTACTGGGTACATTCCATATTTCAAAAACACAAATATTGACAATTTGTATAATTTATTATTATTATTATTTGTGGCTCAATGGGGGCGGCGCCCTAGCACCCTTTATTGACCAGCCGCCACTGATCTTTAATCTAAAGAAACACAACAGCTACATCGTTCAGGGAAACATAAATAAAACTACTGTTTTTGTGACTATTTTATAAAGAAAAGGTGAAGCAGACTGGTTTCAACTCTGACTTTTATTGTGACATCTTCCTGTGTTTTATTTTGACAGGCCCGTCTCCCCGTTAAGTGGATGGCTCCAGAAAGCATCTTTCAGTGTGTTTACACCGTCCAAAGTGACGTCTGGTCCTACGGAGTCTTACTGTGGGAGACTTTCTCTCTAGGTAACACTTCATCAATCAAAGTATTGATTATTTATTGTGACAAACACTCGTGGTCTATAAAGTACATACTAAGCATGGACACTATAAAGTACATACTAAGCATGGACACTATAAAGTACATACTAAGCATGGACATTATAAAGTACATACTAATCATGGACACTATAAAGTACATACTAATCATGGACACTATAAAGTACATACTAAGCATGGACATTATAAAGTACATACTAATCATGGACACTATAAAGTACATACTAATCATGGACACTATAAAGTACATACTAAGCATGGACACTATAAAGTACATACTATGCATGGACACTATAAAATACATACTAATCATGGACACTATAAAGTACATACTAAGCATGGACACTATAAAGTACATACTAATCATGGACACTATAAAGTACATACTAAGCATGGACACTATAAAGTACTTAGTCTCTAATTTATAGTCTATACTTTAGGTGTAGTTTGTAGTGTACATACTTACTAAGTATAGACACCATAAATTCAAGACTATTAACTGCACACTAAGTATAGACACTATGAAGTACACACTAAATTTGGAAACTATCAGTTCATTACCCGCACGTCAATACATAAAACTTTTTTATTTTTGTTGAGTGCTTTCTTAGTATAGACACTATAGTGTTTACTAGTGTGTACTTTATAGTTTGTACTTAATGCTTTCTATACTTAAAGTAAACACGAGTAAACACTTCATTGACTAGTTTTTACTTCATGATGTCCATACTTAGTGTTTACTTTGTAGTTTTTACTTAATGGTTTCCATACTTAGAGTAAACACTATAGTGACTAGTGTGTGCTTCATAGTTTGTACTATGTTTGTACTTAATGTCCGTAATTTATGATGTAAATACTTAGCGTGTACTTTATGATGTCCATACTCAGTGTGTACTTTATCATGTCCATACTTAGTGTGTACTTTATAGTTTGTACATAATGGTGTCCATACTTAGTGTGTACTTTATGATGTCCATACTTAAAGTATACTATAAAGAACACACGATATGAGGACACTACAGAGTGTGAAGCTCTGTGATTGGATGACAGCGATGCTCACCTGTGACTGTGTGTGTCTACCTGTTCAGGTAAGAGTCCGTACCCAAACATCGCCGTGGATACCAACTTCTACAAGATGATCCAAGATGGCCGCCACATGGACAAGCCAGACTTCGCTCCAGCAGAGATGTGAGCAGACGGACATTTAGTTTAATAAAGTTATTTTGAATGTATTGACCATAATCTATATGTGTTTTGTCTATATTATATTATAACAATAATATAATATTATATTATAATATACTATATTTTGTCCTCTCAGGTATCAGCTGATGACGCTCTGCTGGAGTTTGGAGCCCACTGACAGACCGACCTTTAAAACGATTGGTCAGCTCATTAACAGGCTCCTCCCCTCCACCAATGACACGTCGCCACATCACAGGGACCAGGTGAGACACCTGAATTCTTAAACTGTAACCTCATTTTTGTCTGGCAGGCTTCAGGTGCCTGAACATCTCGTCTCTCTTCTCCACAGTCGACATACAAAAACATCAATGAGTGTAGAGAAGAAGAGGAGGAAGAGGAAGAGGAGGAGGTCAGAGGAGGAGACGACGACACACTGAAGAGAGGTGACGATGATGAGCAGGAGGAGGAGGAGAAGGAGAAGGAGAAGGAGCCGATGATGAACAACATCTACCAGCTCTCCTGATCCTGTGTTCAAAATAAAAAACTTTATTGACAGATTCAGAGTGAACAGTTTGATCTGGATCACGTTGGTCTGGATCACGTTGGTCTGGATCACTTTGGTCTGGATCACGTTGGTCTGGATCACGTTGGTCTGGATCACGTTGGTCTGGATCACTTTGGTCTGGATCACGTTGGTCTGGATCACTTTGGTCTGGATCACTTTGGTCTGGATCACGTTGGTCTGGATCACGTTGGTCTGGATCACGTTGGTCTGGATCACGTTGGTCTGGATCACGTTGGTCTGGATCACGTTGGTCTGGATCACGTTGGTCTGGATCACGTTGGTCTGGATCACGTTGGTCTGGATCACTTTGGTCTGGATCACTTTGGTCTGGATCACGTTGGTCTGGATCACGTTGGTCTGGATCACGTTGGTCTGGATCACGTTGGTCTGGATCACGTTGGTCTGGATCACGTTGGTCTGGATCACTTTGGTCTGGATCACTTTATTCTAATGATTTTGGTGTAATAATAATTATTTTGTATTTTAATAACATTTGATAAATGTTTATTTTTGTTTTAACAGACTTTCTCTGAGATTGATTAAAACTATAATTGTCATATTTTGTATTTTTATTTAATGTCTTTAAATAAAATCACACTAACAGCAGATTGTTTAGTTTTTTATACCTGGATGTACCTGAAGGATTCATGACATCACAACATATTTATACATTAATAGATTATTTATTTCCAATAAGGGAGGAAGAGAAATTTAAGTTTATAAATAATAATTAATAATCATCCTAAACATGTAATAATAATGTATTATTATAATACATACTAATATAGTAATGTGCTACATAAACATGTAATCATAATGTATTATTAAAAATAATAATAATAGTAATGTGTAATAAAGTAAAAATCTTCAGATTTGAAGTTAAAACAAATACTGTCCATTAATTAAAATGTCCTTATATCTGCTTATTACTGCATTATAGTCTGTTATGAACATTTATTACACATTTATACATATAAATATATTTTTATATATCTAAATGTATATATATTTAAATCAACAACTTATCAATATTAAAAAAACTAAATATAGAGTATTTTAATATGTGGTTGTTTTAGCCTCAATTCTAGAATAGTATAATGAAGGAATATATCTATATATGTTAGTGCTGGGCAAGTTAACGTGTTATTATCGCGTTAACGCATTCATTAATTAACGCCGACAATTATTTTATTGCGCGTTAAAGCAGTTTTTTTTATTATTAAGCAACATTTTTTACACAAGAACCGTCAGCGAGCGGTGAACAGCTGTTTGTGTGGCGTCTCTTCCGTCTCTTCCTGTTTCCTTCACCTACACTCCCCTGGGTCCTAAGTCCCTCCATGTACAGCTTGTTATCACCCTCTATGTACCAACGTACATTTATAACAAATACCACACATATTACGGTAATCAGCGTTAAATATGTGTCTGACCAACATACCAAAACAAGAACAAAATAAATGATTAATTTAAATTATTTTTTTAGAGTTTTTAAAGTGTTTTGTTTGTAATATGTATAATAAGCATATCATTTAGTTATCACTACTGAGAATTTAACAAACATTAAAACATGACGTAGATAGGTTTACAGTTTTCAAGGTTTATATTTAAATATCATCTCTTACACATGAAGATAAAGTTATGAACACCGGCTGAATATCTATTATCAGAATCATTATAACTGTGTTATAACTGCTACTGTGTAAAGGGAATACTGCTGTTAAAAATAACCTGATGTGTTTAAAGTGTTTACAAACCAAATGTTATTGACCTTTAGTTCATATAGCAGTACTTTTAGAATAAAAGTGCACAATACACTACTTTTGAATTCATTATTGAACTTTGTGCATAACAATGAGATTAATCGCAATTAAAAATGTTAATCGTAGCCCAGCACTAATATATATATATATATATATATAGTACAATGAGGGCCGACCTGTCAGGTGAGTTTAGTAGATGAAGTAGATTACCTGACAGGTTTACTGCTGCTGGACTTCACACTCTGATAAAGAAGAAACACAACAGGAAGTAGTTCATGAAGGTAAAGCTCGTTAATGTCACATTATTCATGTTTAAACATTTCATAAGTTATTGTGATTTAAAAGATAAAGTATAAAGGATTCATTTATTAACTGATTGATTGATTGATTGATTGATATATTGATATATTGATATATTGATTGATTGATTACAGTTGTCAGTATGAAGCGAGCTCTGTCGTCTCTGGAGTTTCTCCTCTCCGTCGTGTCTTTACTTCTTCTCACCTGTTGTGTCGGACTGATTGTAGTTTCATGGATCAGCCTGAAGACTGAAGGTAAACATGGTTTTAATAATCTTAAATAACCGATCAGGTGTCAGAAGATATTATTGATCACTGTGTTGCTGCTGTTTGTGTGTTGAGGTGAACCAACAGTGCTCAGCGGTCGGATGTCGATCATAGAAGGAGTTGTTTTCTCTGAAGAGCTGAAGAACTCCAGCAGTCTGCAGTTTAAATCTTTGGCTTACGACGTCCAACAGCTGGTGAGATCAAGGGCTTTTATTTTGAAAATAACAGGTAGATTTAACATCAAGCAACTGCTTACATCATCAGCTTTTATTGTGAAAGACAGCAAAGGGAGAGGGTTAGTATTGATCAGTGTATGCATGTGTAATCATTTGACATTAATAAGTACACGCTGAGTATAGCCAAGTACACAATAGGTATAGACAATATGAAATACACACTAAAAGTACACATTAAATGTAGACACTATAAAATACACACTAATTATATACACTATAAAGTACCCACCAAATTAGACACTATAAAATACACACTGAATATAGACACTATATAGTACACCTTAAGTGTAGACACTAGGAAGTACACATTAAGTATATATACTATAAAGTACCCACCAAAATAGGCAGTCTAAAGTACACACTAAGTATACACACTGTAGAGTACACACTAAATATAGAAAATAGAAAGGACACACTAAGTAGAGACACTATAAAGTACACACCAATATAGACACTATAAAGTACACAATAGGTATATACACTATAAAGTACACACAAAGTATATACACTATAAAGTACACACCAATATATACACTATAAAGTACACATCAAGTATATACACTATAAAGTACACACCAATTTAGACACTATGAAGAACAGCTATAGACTCAGAGGTTTGAGTTTATTCACATTTAAATCTGTGGTAGTATAATAGTATTATAGTGTCGGCCATAGAGGTCACCGGTGTTTAGCTTTAACAGGTAACTGTGTTAACTGATGACGTCAGGTGTCAGTGACATCAGGTGTGAATGATGTCATAATCTGTCTTTGAGTTCTTTGTTAAATCACCTGATCTCAGTCTGCCTTTTGATTGGTCGACAGGTATCGGAGGCGTTCGGTCACAGTGATATCGGACTGGAGTTCAAGTCGTGTCACGTTTTATACTTCAGGTCAGATATTTATATATATATATATATATATATATATATATATTAGTGCTGGGCAAGTTAACGCGTTATTATCGCGTTAACGCATTAATTAATTAACGCCGACAATTATTTTATCGCGCTTTAACGCATTTTTTTTTGTATTATTATTTTGAAAGTGCGTTGCTCACTGGCAGCGGTGGTCGAAGTCTACAGACTACGTTGATGCAGCGTGTGGGAGAAGTAGAGATAAACTAAAGCAAGACAAGCTAACAGATGCTACAGAGAAGTAGAGATAAACTAAAGACAAGCTAACAGATGCTACAGAGAAGTGGAGATAAACTAAAGCAACACAAGCTAACAGATGCTACAGAGAAGTAGAGATAAACTAAAGCAACACAAGCTAACAGATGCTACAGAGAAGTAGAGATAAACTAAAGACAAGCTAACAGATGCTACAGAGAAGTAGAGATAAACTAAAGCAACACAAGCTAACAGATGCTACAGAGAAGTAGAGACAAACTAAAGACAAGCTAACAGATGCTACAGAGAAGTAGAGATAAACTAAAGACAAGCTAACAGATGCTACAGAGAAGTAGAGATAAACTAAAGCAACACAAGCTAACAGATGCTACAGAGAAGTAGAGATAAACTAAAGACAAGCTAACAAATGCTACAGAGAAGTAGAGATAAACTAAAGACAAGCTAACAGATGCTACAGAGAAGTAGAGATAAACTAAAGCAACACAAGCTAACAGATGCTACAGAGAAGTAGAGACAAACTAAAGACAAGCTAACAGATGCTACAGAGAAGTGGAGATAAACTAAAGCAACACAAGCTAACAGATGCTACAGAGAAGTAGAGACAAACTAAAGACAAGCTAACAGATGCTACAGAGAAGTAGAGATAAACTAAAGCAAGACAAGCTAACAGATGCTACAGAGAAGTGGAGATAAATTAAAGCAACACAAGCTAACAGATGCTACAGAGAAGTAGAGACAAACTAAAGCAACACAAGCTAACAGATGCTACAGAGAAGTGGAGACAAA
Source organism: Leptoclinus maculatus (assembly GCA_032191485.1). NCBI lineage: Eukaryota > Metazoa > Chordata > Actinopteri > Perciformes > Stichaeidae > Leptoclinus > Leptoclinus maculatus. The sequence goes on from JAVDOI010000016.1 coordinate 17,621,866, forward strand.
CTGCAGCCGGTTAGTATTGTGGAAGATGTCGGTCTGAGGAACGTTCTCAAGGTGCGTTCACGTCACGTTTGGTGTGAACGCACCTTTAGGATCAACGAATGACGTCACGTATGAGCCTCGAGACGCACCGTCACAAGAAGAAGACACGAGTTGTATTAAAGGAGAGGACTACAACAGCGACGGCGTTACAACGAGCAGCAGCTGTTGCTCTCACTGGAGACTACTGGACATCGCTGGGTAACCATCATCACCTCTGAGTTACAGCATTATATTGATGAACAGTAGAGCTGCATTCACCTGCTCTGACTGTCATGAAGACACAAGACACACATTTAGATGAAACGTGCTGAAACATTGTGTTCATGTTCACAGCAGTGGAACGTTTCACATCCAGTCAGCACACTGAGCACAGATAGTGAAGAGATAGAACTCTACTGTGTAAAGGGAATACTGCTGTTAACAAGAACCGGATGTGTTTAAAGTGTTTACAAACCAAATGTTATTGACCTGTTGTTCATATAGCAGTACTTTAAAATAAAAGTGTGCAATACACTACTTTAGAATTCATTATTGAACTTTGCCATAACAATGAGATTAATCGCAAAACAATCATGCCTTTAATCGCGATAAAAAATTGTAATCGTTGCCCAGCACTAATATATATATAATATAGGTATTTATATTGATCATACAGGCAAACAGATGATGATTCTGACAGATTAAATCAAATTAAAGTTTGTATAAATGTATTGATCAGCTGATGTTTCAATCTTTATTGATTGTTTTTCCTCAGCCGGGGCAGTGTGGTGGTGAACTTTGATGTTTGGTTCAATCAGCTGCTCGATGTGAAGGAGACGGAGCAGCAGCTGGGGGCGGGGCTTCAGGAGGGCGGGGCTAACGGATTGGTGATCGACAGAAACAGCATTCAGATCACAGGTGAGTGTGAGGTCATTGTGAGGTCAGATTAGATCATATTATACGTTTATTATACGTTTTTTTTTACTCATATTTGTTCCTTCAGAGAAACAAGACGAGACAACAGCTGCTCCGACAAGTATCTCACCAACTGGTGAGAAAATCTATTTAAACTTTCTTTAAACTCTATTTAAACTTTCTTTAAACTCTATTTAAACTTTCTTTAAACTCTATTTAAACTTTCTTTAAACTCTATTTAAACTTTCTTTAAACTCTATTTAAACTTTCTTTAAACTCTATTTAAACTTTCTTTAAACTCTATTTAAACTTTCTTTAAACTCTATTTAAACTTTCTTTAAACTTTCTTTAAACTCTATTTAAACTTTCTTTAAACTCTATTTAAACTCCATCAAACTGTTTTTAAAATGTTTACTAACTCTATTAAAATGATCTTCATAATAATCTTTAAACTTTCTTTGGACTAGATTTGAACTCCTAAAAACTTTACCTGAACTTGCTTTGCTCTCTAATGAAATGATGTTAGAGATGTTAAACTTTTGTTAAACTTTCTATTAATATATTTAAATTATCTTGAAACATTCAACAACAGCTGCTCCAACAAGCGACACACCTACAACAGGTGAGAAAACTCTCTTAAAGCTTTCTTTGAACTCTCTTTAAACTATTTAAACTCTCTTCGAACTCTATCAAATTTTATTGAAAATATTTTTAAAATGTCTATTAACTCTATTAAAATGATGTCCATAATAATCTTGACACTTTCTTTAAACTTTCTTTTAACACTATTTAAACTGTTTGAACTTGAATTGAACTCTACTTAGATGATCTTTATAATAATCTTGAAACTTTTAACAACAGCTGCTCCAACGAGCGTCTCACCTACAACAGGTGAGAAAATCTCTTTAAACTCTCTTTAAACTCTCTTTAAACTATCTTTAAACTCTCTTTAAACTATCTTTAAACTCTCTTTAAACTCTCTTTAAACTCTCTTTGAACTCTCTTTAAACTCTCTTTAAACTCTCTTTAAACTCTCTTTAAACTCTCTTTGAACTCTCTTTAAACTCTCTTTAAACTCTCTTTGAACTCTCTTTAAACTCTTTAAACTTTCTTTGAACTCTCTTTAAACTTTCTTTAAACTCTCTTTGAACTCTCTTTAAACTCTCTTTAAACTCTCTTTAAACTCTCTTTGAACTCTCTTTAAACTCTCTTTAAACTCTCTTTAAACTCTCTTTGAACTCTCTTTAAACTCTTTAAACTTTCTTTGAACTCTCTTTAAACTTTCTTTAAACTCTCTTTGAACTCTCTTTAAACTCTCTTTAAACTTTCTTTGGACTAACTTTACCTGAAGTTTCTTTGATCTCTAATAAAACGATGTTAGAACTATTTTTAAATTATGTTGGTACTGTATTTAAGCTCCCTTCAAGGCCTCTTTAAACTTTCTTTGAACTCTATTTAAAATATATTTAAATAATCTTGAAATTTTAACAACAGCTGCTCCGACAAGCGTCTCACCTACAACAGGTGAGAAAATCTATTTAAACTCTTTGAACTCTATTTAAACTCTCTACAGACAAACTTTGAATGTCTCTTGAACTAACTTTAAATGTCTCTTTTTACTCTCTCTAAACTCTTTTTAAATTCTCTTTGAATTACCATTAATGTCGCTGACGTTTCTTTAAACTTCAAACTTTTTTTAACTTATAATCAGAACACAAACTGTTCTATCAAAGATTTTCTATTCATGACCAAGATCACAATCAGGAAAATCAAACATATAAGTTACTGTTATTTTATATTATTTAGATTTTATTATAAGGGTCTACTCTTAATATTTATATTTTACGCTGACAGTGATCTAAATAAAGAAAAAATAATAACATCAATACATTTGTGAAATTACATTAATTCTAAATGTTGTAATGAGATGAGTTTCAGTGTATTTTCTGGTATGAAGTCTGTTTTCTAATAAACGTGTTTTATTAAACTTCTCAGTAAAGTGTCCTCCTCACCAGACGTCATGTGACGATCGATCAACGTGTGTTCTGATCGATCAGCTCTGTGACGGAGTCCATGACTGTGATGATGACTCTGATGAAGACGCAGCTCGCTGTGGTCAGTGATGACGATGATGATATAAATATATACAGTATATATATATATATAAAACCTGGTTTGTATAAAAGGATTCCTGTTATTTTATTAAGTTATCAAAATGTATCTATATCTATAGTGACGGCGTGTGACGGACAGTTCGTTCTGAGCAATCTGATTGGTTCCTTCAGTTCATCAGCAGACGTCTCAGAAACGTACAAAAACAACAGCTTCTGTCGCTGGATCATCAGGTAAAACATGACATCACACACACACACACACACACACTGCACAGACTTTCACAATAAAAGCGGGTTGTTGACAGTAAAACAATGTTTTCAGAGTCGATCCAGGATTTTCTGTTCAGATCAACTTCCACCATTTTGAAACAGAAGAAAATATCGACGTTCTGAAACTTTATGAAAACATCGGAGCAGAGAAACTACTGACAGGTAAACACACACACACACACACAGAGACACATACACACACTCTCACACACACATATATAGAGGACAACAGTGTGTGTGTTTATGGATCAGTTTTTACAACCTGACCACACATCTTCTCATATGATTGACAGCTGAGCTCTCAGGCTCCGCCCCTCTTGGGACCGTATGGCTGCTGACCGACCAATCAACGGTGGAGTTTATCTCTGATGACGTCAGCAATCTGTCAGGGTTCAACGCCACTTACAGAGCAGCCAACCTCTCCGACCTCTCCAGTAACATTTTATTATTATTATATTTAATATGTATAACTGTAAAGTGTGGTACTGTACCTGAGCTGTGTGTGTGTGTGTGTGTGTGTGTGTGTGTGCGTGTGTGTGTGTGTGTGTGGGTTCAGACGAGGATAAGCTGACCTGTAGCTTTGAGCAGGGCATGTGTTTCTGGAGGCAGCAGCAGGACTATGATGATGATGGAGACTGGATTCGAACCAGTGGCTCCACATTCCCTCCACTAAGCGGCCCGAGTGTCGACCACACGCTGAGTAACAGCTCAGGTGAGTCTTTATAATGATGTCATCAAACAATATATTTATATGTTGTTGTTGTTTGTAGCAGCATCAGTAGTTTTGATGGTGTTGTGTGTCTGGTTCAGGTTTCTACGTGGTCACTCCTCTGAGTCCCGGTCAATGGCTGAAGAGCTTCAGGATCCACAGCCTCCCTCTGACTCCTCCCACTCAGCCAATGTGTCTGAGCTTCTGGTAAACAACAGCAACATAATCTAATTATAATAATTTGTTGGATCAATTAGAAGTTCATTAGTTATTTTCACCAGTTCTGTCTCTGTGCTATAATGCACTCTAAATCCTGAAAGTCCTCAAATAAACTATTGTTGTGCAGAAAGTCACAAAACTGATTGTAAGAAAACAACAGAATAATTAACAAGTTAACATAAAAAAACAGACAAAAAGTAAACGAGACAGAAAAGAAAGAAGTTATTTAAACAATAAATGAACACCTGTCCTCAGGTACCACATGTTTGGTGAAGACGTCCACCGTCTCAGAGTCTTTCTGTCTCAACCTGCTATTACCGTGGTGTTCCAAAGAGACAGGAACTATGGAGACAACTGGAACTACGGCCAGGTGACCCTGAACCTGACAACAGAGACCACGGTCAGTGATGTCATACAGGAAGTGATCGTTAGTCAGCTGATCAATAATCACTCAATCAGTGTGACTTCTGACCTCTGCAGGTGGTGTTTGAAGGGCTGAAGAAAGGAGGGGTGAGGAATGACATCGCTCTGGATGACATCACACTGACATCTGAGCCCTGTGGCCCCGCCCCCCCAGAACCAACCAATGTGCCTCCTCCAGCAACCCTTCCCCCTATACCAGGTAAGACACAGACCACACCCCTAAACCAGGTAAGACACAGACCACGCACCTATACCAGATAATATACAGACCACGCCCATATATCAGGTAAGACACAGACCACGCCCATATATCAGGTAAGACACAGACCACGCACCTATACCAGGTAAGACACAGACCACACCCCTAAACCAGGTAAGACACAGACCACGCACCTATACCAGGTAAGACACAGACCACACCCCTAAACCAGGTAAGACACAGACCACGCACCTATACCAGGTAAGACACAGACCACACCCCTAAACCAGGTAAGACACAGACCACGCACCTATACCAGATAATATACAGACCACGCCCATATATCAGGTAAGACACAGACCACGCCCACATATCAGGTAAGACACAGACCACGCCCCTATACCAGGTAAGACACAGACCACGCACCTATACCAGATAATATACAGACCACGCCCATATATCAGGTAAGACACAGACCACGCCCACATATCAGGTAAGACACAGACCACGCCCCTATACCAGGTAAGACACAGACCACGCCCCTATACAGGTAGGAAAGAGCCTTGACTAAAAAAAATCCAGAGACGCTCTACGTCGTGCTTAAAGAATATCAATACAATGAAACTACAACACAGACGATCAATATGACAAAATTATCCTGAATGTGAGCGTATGAAGAACATGTTATTGATTCCCTTTGCTCTGATTGGTCCAGCTGACTGTGGAGGACCCTTTGACATTTGGGAGCCAAACTCCACCTTCAGCTCGCCAAATTACCCACAATCCTATGGAAACGAGGCTCAGTGTGAGTACACTTTAAACGTTGTACTACTTCTTACATGTACTAATACCTGTAATTGTACTAATAACTTATAATTAGTGCTGGGCAACGATTACAATTTTTAATCGCGATTAATCGCATTGATTTTTTGCGATTAATCTCATTGTTATGGCAAAGTTCAATAATGAATTCAAAAGTAGTGTATTGCGCACTTTTATTTTAAAAGTACTGCTATATGAACAAAAGAGCAATAACATTTGGTTTGTAAACACTTATTAAAACAAATCAGGTTCTTGTTAACAGCAGTATTCCCTTTACACAGTAGAGTTCTATCTCTTCACTATCTGTGCTCAGTGTGCTGACTGGATGTGAAACGTTCCACTGCTGTGCAACAGGAATAAAATGTTTCAGCACGTTTCAGCAAAAATGTGTGTCTTCATGACAGTCAGAGCAGGTGAATGCAGCTCTACTGTTTTAACAAAGAAAAATGGATGTTTTCAAACTCACCTCACCTTACCCATGATCCTTTGCTGCTGCAGGTGTGTGGACTCTACACGCAGGTGAGGGTCGAAACATCCAGCTCCACTTCCTTGACTTTGATGTCGAAGCGACCTATGACGTCGTAGAGGTGCGAGATGGGGCGGGGCCAAACTCCAATTTACTGGGTGAGGTTATGTTTTACCCATAATCCTTTTCAGCTTCCTCCTCACCAGGTGTGTGTGTATACAGGTGACTGTTCTGCTTCAGGTAACAATGTACAGGTAACTTGTTCCAGCTGTCCTCACTGGCAGCGCCGGCCCCGCCCACGAGTTGTTCTCATCGACCAATCAGATGACAGTCTGGTTCTTTACGGATGAATCAGATCACGGCCGAGGATTCAGAGCCAACTTCACCTCAGGGATCAACCTGGGGTCACCAGGTGAGCTCAGGGTCACATGTCTGTGTTATTGATTATTATGTTATTATTATTGTTTATTGATCGTTGATTGTTTGTGATCAGCTGCGTGTGCAGTCGGTCAGTTCAGGTGTCAAACAGGAAGTTGTATCGATGGCAACGGTCAATGTGACGGCAAGGTCGACTGTCCCGACGCCTCCGATGAGGCCGACTGTGGTGAGTCGATCAATTAGTTCACATTAATGTCTATTATCACAATACAGGTGTGTTAGACAGTTACGTGTGTCTGTGTGTTTCAGTTGTGTTGCAGGTGAACAGTTCCAGTCGTCTTCAGTTTCAATTTGTTTCCTCGCTGCTCACCGTGTGTGCTGACACCTGGAACTCTAACCTGTCTGTCTTCACCTGTCAGTACCTGGGATACAGGTAATTCTCACCATTCTGTCTTCACCTGTCATTACCTGGGATACAGGTAACTCTCACCTGTCTGTCTTCACCTGTCAGTACCTGGGATACAGGTAATTCTCACCATTCTGTCTTCACCTGTCAGTACCTGAGATACAGGTAACTCTCACCTGTCTGTCTTCACCTGTCAGTATCTGGGATACAGGTAACTCTCACCTGTCTGTCTTCACCTGTCATTACCTGGGATACAGGTAACTCTCACCTGTCTGTCTTCACCTGTCAGTACCTGGGATACAGGTAACTCTCACCTGTCTGTCTTCACCTGTCATTACCTGGGATACAGGTAACTCTCACCTGTCTGTCTTCACCTGTCAGTACCTGGGATACAGGTAACTCTCACCTGTCTGTCTTCACCTGTCAGTACCTGGGATACAGGTAACTCTCACCTGTCTGTCTTCACCTGTCAGTACCTGGGATATAGGTAACTCTCACCTGTCTGTCTTCCCCTGTCAGTACCTGGGATACAGGTAACTCTCACCTGTCTGTCTTCACCTGTCAGTATCTGGGATACAGACACGTCTCACCTGTTGTAGCAGGTGGATTAAACAAGGTTCTAGTGAGTCAAAGAAAAGACTCAGATCTATTTGTTGTTCCTGACTCTGCAGGTTGGGGAAAACCACGCTGCTGCCGGCCCGGCCACAAGATTCACCGTTTGCAACCATCACGGTCACCAGTAACGGGACCCTGAATACAAGTATCAGGTACTGAAGACCAGAACCTGGACCTTAACTACAATAGAACTAGAACTTAAACTAGAACCAGAACCAGAATCACAACTAGAATATCAACCAGACTGCAATGGAACCCTAAGGCAAAGAACTACAACTACAACCCGAACTACAACTACAAGTATAACTAGAACTACAACTATAAATGCAACTACAACTACAAGTAGAACTACAACTACAAGTAGAAGTCGAACAACAACAACAACTAGAACTACAACTACAACTAACCAAAACCAGACCTCAGGAATGAATTAGAACCAGATCCAGAATAAGATGCAGGACCTGAGTTTATCCAATAGAAGATAATGAATCATTTTGTTGTTTTTACAGTGAAACCTGCGTCAGTGAAGAAGTGATTTCTCTGAACTGTGACAACCAACGTGAGTACACTGATAAACACTAAAGAAGTTGTTCATGTCATCTTAAGGCTGTTTCAGGTGAAACAAACTTTTTTTATAAGGATTGACTCTGTGTGGTTTTAGCTTGTGGTACTCGTTATGTCATTAATGAGACGAAGGAGACGGACCAATCAGCAGAGAGGAAACCTGGTGAAGGTAACAGACTCCTATCAGTTAGAATCTGACCTCCTCTGGTTGGTCGGATCCTGACTGTAGTTTGTGTTTGTTGATACCTGTCAGGTGACGTCAGAGTGGTCGGGGGGGTCGACGCTGTGAAGGGGGCGTGGCCATGGATAGTCTCTCTGCAGTGGAGGGGGGGTCACGTGTGTGGAGCTTCACTGATTGGTCGAGACTGGCTGCTGACCGCTGCACATTGTGTTTACGGGTGAGAGAACAATACTTTATTTATTTATATAAATAATAAAAATATATATATTATATATTTATATATTTTATGTTTATATATATAGATATATATTTATTATATTTATAGCATTTTAAAGAACTGTGTCTTCATGAAAGCTGTAAATAAAACTTCACAAACAATGACAGACAGAGTTGTTGATCTACTTTTACCTGTACTGAGTTGTTAAATGTTTATAAATGAACTCTTTTGATTATATTTTCATGTATTTTATAAATGTTACATATTTAAGTAAAACCTGAAACTGAAGCTTAAAGTTCTACTTAAATGAAAAAAGTAACTGATGACAAATTAAGTCTTATTTCCACCTTAAATAAACACATTTTACTTTTTTATTTTTCTGAAATCTATTATTTTCTGTCCATGTTTTGTTCCACAGGAAGAACGTCCATCTTGATTGGTGGTCGGCTGTTTTCGGTCTTCACTCTCAAAGTGACAGTAACTCTTTGGAGGTTCAGACCCGACGAGTCGATCGAATCGTCTTCAACAGAAAATACAACAGACGAACCAAACAGGCCGACATCGCCATGATGCACCTGGATCATCCAATCAGCTTCACCCGTCAGTAACAACACCAATAAATTAATATATTAACAACCAATCAGCTTCACCCGTCAGTAACAACACCAATAAATTAATATATTAACAACCAATCAGCTTCACTCGTCAGTAACAACACCAATAAATTAATATATTAACAACCAATCAGCTTCACTCGTCAGTAACAACACCAATAAATGAATATATTAACAACCAATCAGCTTCACCCGTCAGTAACAACACCAATAAATGAATATATTAACAACCAATCAGCTTCACTCGTCAGTAACAACACCAATAAATGAATATATTAACATCCAATCAGCTTCACTCGTCAGTAACAACACCAATGAATTAATATATTAACAACCAATCAGCTTCACCTGTCAGTAACAACACCAATAAATGAATATATTAACAACCAATCAGCTTCACCCGTCAGTAACAACACCAATAAATGAATATATTAACAACCAATCAGCTTCACTCGTCAGTAACAACACCAATAAATTAATATATTAACATCCAATCAGCTTCACTCGTCAGTAACAACACCAATGAATTAATATATTAACAACCAATCAGCTTCACCTGTCAGTAACAACACCAATAAATGAATATATTAACAACCAATCAGCTTCACCCGTCAGTAACAACACCAATAAATGAATATATTAACAACCAATCAGCTTCACCCGTCAGTAACAACACCAATAAATTAATATATTAACAACCAATCAGCTTCACTCGTCAGTAACAACACCAATAAATTAATATATTAACAACCAATCAGCTTCACTCGTCAGTAACAACACCAATAAATTAATATATTAACAACCAATCAGCTTCACTCGTCAGTAACAACACCAATAAATTAATATATTAACAACCAATCAGCTTCACCTGTCAGTAACAACACCAATAAATTAATATATTAACAACCAATCAGCTTCACTCGTCAGTAACAACACCAATGAATTAATATATTAACAACCAATCAGCTTCACCCGTCAGTAACAACACCAATTAATTAATATATTAACATCCAATCAGCTTCACCTGTCAGTAACAACACCAATAAATGAATATATTAACAACCAATCAGCTTCACCCGTCAGTAACAACACCAATGAATTAATATATTAACAACCAATCAGCTTCACCCGTCAGTAACAACACCAATAAATGAATATATTAACAACCAATCAGCTTCACTCGTCAGTAACAACACCAATAAATGAATATATTAACAACCAATCAGCTTCACCCGTCAGTAACAACACCAATGAATTAATATATTAACAACCAATCAGCTTCACTCGTCAGTAACAACACCAATGAATTAATATATTAACAACCAATCAGCTTCACCCGTCAGTAACAACACCAATACATTAATATATTAACAACCAATCAGCTTCACCGGTCAGTAACAACACCAATGAATTAATATATTAACAACCAATCAGCTTCACTCGTCAGTAACAACACCAATAAATTAATATATTAACAACCAATCAGCTTCACTCGTCAGTAACAACACCAATAAATTAATATATTAACAACCAATCAGCTTCACTCGTCAGTAACAACACCAATAAATTAATATATTAACAACCAATCAGCTTCACCCGTCAGTAACAACACCAATAAATTAATATATTAACAACCAATCAGCTTCACCCGTCAGTAACAACACCAATGAAGTAATATATTAACAACCAATCAGCTTCACTCGTCAGTAACAACACCAATGAATTAATATATTAACAACCAATCAGCTTCACTCGTCAGTAACAACACCAATACATTAATATATTAACAACCAATCAGCTTCACTCGTCAGTAACAACACCAATGAATTAATATATTAACAACCAATCAGCTTCACCGGTCAGTAACAACACCAATGAATTAATATATTAACAACCAATCAGCTTCACTCGTCAGTAACAACACCAATGAATTAATATATTAACAACCAATCAGCTTCACCCGTCAGTAACAACACCAATACATTAATATATTAACAACCAATCAGCTTCACTCGTCAGTAACAACACCAATGAATTAATATATTAACAACCAATCAGCTTCACTCGTCAGTAACAACACCAATGAATTAATATATTAACAACCAATCAGCTTCACCCGTCAGTAACAACACCAATGAATTAATATATTAACAACCAATCAGCTTCACCCGTCAGTAACAACACCAATGAATTAATATATTAACAACCAATCAGCTTCACCCGTCAGTAACAACACCAATGAATTAATATATTAACAACCAATCAGCTTCACTCGTCAGTAACAACACCAATGAATTAATATATTAACAACCAATCAGCTTCACCCGTCAGTAACAACACCAATGAATTAATATATTAACAACCAATCAGCTTCACCCGTCAGTAACAACACCAATACATTAATATATTAACAACCAATCAGCTTCACTCGTCAGTAACAACACCAATGAATTAATATATTAACAACCAATCAGCTTCACCCGTCAGTAACAACACCAATACATTAATATATTAACAACCAATCAGCTTCACCCGTCAGTAACAACACCAATACATTAATATATTAACAACCAATCAGCTTCACCCGTCAGTAACAACACCAATGAATTAATATATTAACAACCAATCAGCTTCACTCGTCAGTAACAACACCAATGAAGTAATATATTAACAACCAATCAGCTTCACCCGTCAGTAACAACACCAATGAATTAATATATTAACAACCAATCAGCTTCACCCGTCAGTAACAACACCAATACATTAATATATTAACAACCAATCAGCTTCACTCGTCAGTAACAACACCAATGAATTAATATATTAACAACCAATCAGCTTCACCCGTCAGTAACAACACCAATGAATTAATATATTAACAACCAATCAGCTTCACCCGTCAGTAACAACACCAATGAATTAATATATTAACAACCAATCAGCTTCACCCGTCAGTAACAACACCAATAAATTAATATATTAACAACCAATCAGCTTCACTCGTCAGTAACAACACCAATAAATTAATATATTAACAACCAATCAGCTTCACCCGTCAGTAACAACACCAATAAATTAATATATTAACAACCAATCAGCTTCACTCGTCAGTAACAACACCAATACATTAATATATTAACAACCAATCAGCTTCACTCGTCAGTAACAACACCAATGAATTAATATATTAACAACCAATCAGCTTCACCCGTCAGTAACAACACCAATGAATTAATATATTAACAACCAATCAGCTTCACTCGTCAGTAACAACACCAATGAATTAATATATTAACAACCAATCAGCTTCACTCATCAGTAACAACACCAATGAATTAATATATTAACAACCAATCAGCTTCACCCGTCAGTAACAACACCAATGAATTAATATATTAACATCCAATCAGCTTCACCCGTCAGTAACAACACCAATGAATTAATATATTAACAACCAATCAGCTTCACCCGTCAGTAACAACACCAATGAATTAATATATTAACAACCAATCAGCTTCACCCGTCAGTAACAACACCAATGAATTAATATATTAACAACCAATCAGCTTCACCCGTCAGTAACAACACCAATGAATTAATATATTAACAACCAATCAGCTTCACTCGTCAGTAACAACACCAATGAATTAATATATTAACAACCAATCAGCTTCACCCGTCAGTAACAACACCAATACATTAATATATTAACAACCAATCAGCTTCACTCGTCAGTAACAACACCAATGAATTAATATATTAACAACCAATCAGCTTCACTCGTCAGTAACAACACCAATGAATTAATATATTAACATCCAATCAGCTTCACCCGTCAGTAACAACACCAATGAATTAATATATTAACAACCAATCAGCTTCACCCGTCAGTAACAACACCAATGAATTAATATATTAACAACCAATCAGCTTCACCGGTCAGTAACAACACCAATGAATTAATATATTAACAACCAATCAGCTTCACCCGTCAGTAACAACACCAATGAATTAATATATTAACAACCAATCAGCTTCACCCGTCAGTAACAACACCAATGAATTAATATATTAACAACCAATCAGCTTCACCCGTCAGTAACAACACCAATGAAGTAATATATTAACAACCAATCAGCTTCACCCGTCAGTAACAACACCAATGAAGTAATATATTAACAACCAATCAGCTTCACTCGTCAGTAACAACACCAATGAATTAATATATTAACAACCAATCAGCTTCACCCGTCAGTAACAACACCAATGAATTAATATATTAACAACCAATCAGCTTCACCCGTCAGTAACAACACCAATGAAGTAATATATTAACAACCAATCAGCTTCACCCGTCAGTAACAACACCAATGAATTAATATATTAACAACCAATCAGCTTCACCCGTCAGTAACAACACCAATGAATTAATATATTAACAACCAATCAGCTTCACCCGTCAGTAACAACACCAATACATTAATATATTAACAACCAATCAGCTTCACCCGTCAGTAACAACACCAATACATTAATATATTAACAACCAATCAGCTTCACCCGTCAGTAACAACACCAATACATTAATATATTAACAACCAATCAGCTTCACCCGTCAGTAACAACACCAATGAATTAATATATTAACAACCAATCAGCTTCACTCGTCAGTAACAACACCAATGAAGTAATATATTAACAACCAATCAGCTTCACCCGTCAGTAACAACACCAATGAATTAATATATTAACAACCAATCAGCTTCACCCGTCAGTAACAACACCAATGAATTAATATATTAACAACCAATCAGCTTCACCCGTCAGTAACAACACCAATGAATTAATATATTAACAACCAATCAGCTTCACCTGTCAGTAACAACACCAATAAATTAATATATTAACAACCAATCAGCTTCACCCGTCAGTAACAACACCAATGAATTAATATATTAACAACCAATCAGCTTCACCCGTCAGTAACAACACCAATGAATTAATATATTAACAACCAATCAGCTTCACTCGTCAGTAACAACACACGTCATGTATAAACAATGTGTTTATTAAATTAATATAATAATATTAATAATTATAATTATATTATAATAATATTAATAATAATAATTATAATAATAATAATAATTATAATAATTATAATAATTATAATAATTATAATAATTATAATAATTATAATAATTATAATAATTAAAAATAATATAATATATTTTAATAATAATAATACAAATAATATAATAATAATATAATAATAATAATAATAATAATATAATACATTACATTACATTACATTACACTAATGATATGATAATAAATTAATATAATAATGACAATAATAATAATAATGTTTTACAGAGCTCATCCAGCCACTCTGTTTACCTGCTGAAGGTCAGGACTTCACAGCTGGAACCAGATGTTTGATTGCTGGATGGGGTCGAGACGCTGAGCAAGGTTATTATAAAATACTATAAATAATACACACTATGTATACTCTTCTATACTATATACACTACACATACTACACGTAAAACTACACGGCCCGCCACGTCATTTTATGTGGCCCGCAAATCCGCCAGCAAAAAAAAATAAAAAGTAAAAAAGAATGTAATAAAAAATAAATAAATTTAAAGTTAGTTGATAATAAAAATAGAAATATCTATCTTCTTTCTATCTCATATAATTATGAGATAGAAAGTCATAATTATGAGATGAAGTCATAATTATGAGATAGAAAGTAATAATTATGAGATAAAGTCATAATTATGAGATAGAAAGTCATAATTATGAGATAAAGTCATAATTATGAGATAAAGTCATAATTATGAGATAGAAAGTCGAAGTTATGATAGAAAGTCAAAATTATGAGATAGAAAGTCATAATTATGAGATAGAAAGTCATAATGATGAGATAAAGTCATAATTATGAGATAGAAAGTCATAATTATGAGATAGAAAGTCATAATTATGAGATAGAAAGTCATAATTATGAGATAGAAAGTCATAATGATGAGATAGAAAGTCATAATTATGAGATAGAAAGTCATAATGATGAGATAGAAAGTCATAATGATGAGATAGAAAGTCATTATTATGAGATAGAAAGTCATAATGATGAGATAGAAAGTCATAATGATGAGATAGAAAGTCATAATTATGAGATAGAAAGTCATTATTATGAGATAAAGTCATAATTATGAGATAGAAAGTCATAATCATGAGATATAAAGTCATCATTATGAGATAGAAAGTCATAATTATGAGATAGAAAGTCATAATTATGAGATAAAGTCATAATTATGAGATAGAAAGTCATAATTATGAGATAAAGTCATAATGATGAGATAAAGTCATAATTATGAGATAGAAAGTCATAATTATGAGATAGAAAGTCATAATGATGAGATAGAAAGTCATAATGATGAGATAGAAAGTCATAATTATGAGATAGAAAGTCATTATTATGAGATAGAAAGTCATAATTATGAGATAGAAAGTCATAATGATGAGATAGAAAGTCATAATTATGAGATAAAGTCATAATGATGAGATAAAGTCATAATTATGAGATAGAAAGTCATAATTATGAGATAGAAAGTCATAATGATGAGATAGAAAGTCATAATGATGAGATAGAAAGTCATAATTATGAGATAGAAAGTCATTATTATGAGATAAAGTCATAATTATGAGATAGAAAGTCATAATCATGAGATAGAAAGTCATCATTATGAGATAGAAAGTCATAATTATGAGATAGAAAGTCATAATTATGAGATAAAGTCATAATTATGAGATAGAAAGTCATAATTATGAGATAAAGTCATAATGATGAGATAAAGTCATAATTATGAGATAGAAAGTCATAATTATGAGATAGAAAGTCATTATTATGAGATAAAGTCATAATTATGAGATAGAAAGTCATAATCATGAGATAGAAAGTCATCATTATGAGATAGAAAGTCATAATTATGAGATAGAAAGTCATAATTATGAGATAAAGTCATAATTATGAGATAGAAAGTCATAATGATGAGATAAAGTCATAATGATGAGATAGAAAGTCATTATTATGAGATAGAAAGTCATAATGATGAGATAGAAAGTCATAATGATGAGATAGAAAGTCATAATTATGAGATAGAAAGTCATTATTATGAGATAGAAAGTCATAATTATGAGATAGAAAGTCATAATGATGAGATAGAAAGTCATAATTATGAGATAAAGTCATAATTATGAGATAGAAAGTCATAATGATGAGATAAAGTCATAATGATGAGATAGAAAGTCATTATTATGAGATAGAAAGTCATAATGATGAGATAGAAAGTCATAATGATGAGATAGAAAGTCATAATTATGAGATAGAAAGTCATTATTATGAGATAGAAAGTCATAATTATGAGATAGAAAGTCATAATGATGAGATAGAAAGTCATAATTATGAGATAGAAAGTCATTATTATGAGATAAAGTCATAATTATGAGATAAAGTCATAATTATGAGATAGAAAGTCATAATTATGAGATAGAAAGTCATCATTATGAGATAAAGTCATAATTATGAGATAGAAAGTCATAATTATGAGATAGAAAGTCATAATTATGAGATAGAAAGTCATCATTATGAGATAAAGTCATAATTATGAGATAGAAAGTCATAATTATGAGATAAAGTCATAATTATGAGATAGAAAGTCATAATTATGAGATAGAAAGTCATCATTATGAGATAGAAAGTCATCATTATGAGATAGAAAGTCATCATTATGAGATAAAGTCATAATTATGAGATAGAAAGTCATAATTATGAGATATAAAGTCATAATGATGAGATAGAAAGTCATTATTATGAGATAAAGTCATAATTATGAGATAGAAAGTCATAATGATGAGATAGAAAGTCATAATTATGAGATAGAAAGTCATCATTATGAGATAAAGTCATAATTATGAGATAGAAAGTCATAATTATGAGATATAAAGTCATAATTATGAGATAGAAAGTCATTATTATGAGATAAAGTCATAATTATGAGATAGAAAGTCATAATGATGAGATAAAGTCATAATGATGAGATAGAAAGTCATTATTATGAGATAGAAAGTCATAATGATGAGATAGAAAGTCATAATGATGAGATAGAAAGTCATAATTATGAGATAGAAAGTCATTATTATGAGATAGAAAGTCATAATTATGAGATAAAGTCATAATTATGAGATAGAAAGTCATAATTATGAGATAGAAAGTCATTATTATGAGATAAAGTCATAATTATGAGATAAAGTCATAATGATGAGATAGAAAGTCATAATTATGAGATAGAAAGTCATCATTATGAGATAAAGTCATAATTATGAGATAGAAAGTCATAATTATGAGATAGAAAGTCATAATTATGAGATAGAAAGTCATCATTATGAGATAAAGTCATAATTATGAGATAGAAAGTCATAATTATGAGATAAAGTCATAATTATGAGATAGAAAGTCATAATTATGAGATAGAAAGTCATCATTATGAGATAGAAAGTCATCATTATGAGATAGAAAGTCATCATTATGAGATAAAGTCATAATTATGAGATAGAAAGTCATAATTATGAGATATAAAGTCATAATGATGAGATAAAGTCATAATTATGAGATAGAAAGTCATAATTATGAGATAGAAAGTCATAATGATGAGATAGAAAGTCATAATGATGAGATAGAAAGTCATAATTATGAGATAGAAAGTCATAATTATGAGATAAAGTCATAATTATGAGATAAAGTCATAATCATGAGATATAAAGTCATAATCATGAGATAGAAAGTCATCATTATGAGATAGAAAGTCATAATTATGAGATAAAGTCATAATTATGAGATAGAAAGTCATAATTATGAGATAAAGTCATAATGATGAGATAAAGTCATAATTATGAGATAGAAAGTCATAATTATGAGATAGAAAGTCATAATTATGAGATAAAGTCATAATTATGAGATAGAAAGTCATAATCATGAGATAGAAAGTCATCATTATGAGATAGAAAGTCATAATTATGAGATAGAAAGTCATAATTATGAGATAGAAAGTCATAATTATGAGATAGAAAGTCATAATTATGAGGTAGAAAGTCATAATCATGAGATAGAAAGTCATAATTATGAGATAGAAAGTCATAATTATGAGATAGAAAGTCATCATTATGAGATAAAGTCATCATTATGAGATAGAAAGTCATAATCATGAGATAGAAAGTCATCATTATGAGATAGAAAGTCATAATTATGAGATAGAAAGTCATAATTATGAGATAGAAAGTCATAATTATGAGATAGAAAGTCATAATCATGAGATAGAAAGTCATAATTATGAGATAGAAAGTCATAATTATGAGATAGAAAGTCATAATTATGAGATAGAAAGTCATAATCATGAGATAGAAAGTCATAATTATGAGATAGAAAGTCATAATTATGAGATAGAAAGTCATAATTATGAGATAGAAAGTCATAATTATGAGATCAAGTCATAATTATGAGATAGAAAGTCATAATTATGAGATAAAGTCATAATTATGAGATAGAAAGTCATAATTATGAGATAAAGTCATAATTATGAGATAAAGTCATAATGATGAGATAGAAAGTCATAATGATGAGATAGAAAGTCATAATTATGAGATAGAAAGTCATAATTATGAGATAGAAAGTCATAATTATGAGATAAAGTCATAATTATGACATCAAGTCATTATTATGAGATAGAAAGTCATAATTATGAGATAAAGTCATAATTATGAGATAGAAAGTCATAATTATGAGATAAAGTCATAATTATGAGATAAAGTCATAATTATGAGATAAAGTCATAATTATGAGATAAAGTCATAATGATGAGATAAAGTCATAATTATGAGATAGAAAGTCATAATTATGAGATAGAAAGTCATAATTATGAGATAGAAAGTCATAATTATGAGATAAAGTCATAATTATGACATCAAGTCATTATTATGAGATAGAAAGTCATAATTATGAGATAAAGTCATAATTATGAGATAGAAAGTCATAATTATGAGATAAAGTCATAATTATGAGATCAAGTCATTATTATGAGATAGAAAGTCATAATTATGAGATAAAGTCATAATTATGAGATAGAAAGTCATAATTATGAGATAAAGTCATAATTATGAGATCAAGTCATTATTATGAGATAGAAAGTCATAATGATGAGATAAAGTCATAATTATGAGATAAAGTCATAATTATGAGATCAAGTCATAATGATGAGATAGAAAGTCATAATTATGAGATAAAGTCATAATTATGAGAGATAAAGTCATAATTATGAGAGATAAAGTCATAATTATGAGAGATAAAGTCATAATTATGAGAGATAAAGTCATAATTATGAGAGATAAAGTCATAATTATGAGATCAAGTCATAATGATGAGATAAAGTCATAATTATGAGATAAAGTCATAATTATGAGATAAAGTCATAATTATGAGAGATAAAGTCATAATTATGAGAGATAAAGTCATAATTATGAGAGATAAAGTCATAATTATGAGATAGAAAGTCATAATTATGACATCAAGTCATTATTATGAGATAGAAAGTCATAATTATGAGATAAAGTCATAATTATGAGATAAAGTCATAATGATGAGATAAAGTCATAATTATGAGATAGAAAGTCATAATTATGACATCAAGTCATTATTATGAGATAGAAAGTCATAATTATGAGATAAAGTCATAATTATGAGATAAAGTCATAATGATGAGATAAAGTCATAATTATGAGATAAAGTCATAATTATGAGAGATAAAGTCATAATGATGAGATACTTAAACACAGTCACAGAAGCAGCTCTTCACAGGTTACTCTACATGTTACATGTAAATGTATTGTGAGTACATTGAAGATACTCTAAACGTGTCTTTACAACACATGAAATACTTCACGTGGGATTGTGCAAACGCACCCTTGAAAGGATTTTAAGCTTTGAACAAAGTTATTGTAATAAAATGTGTTTGATATTTGTCTTTGCTATTCTCTTTAATAGTTTGATAGTAATGTGGGTTTATTAACCCTAAACTAAAAGGATTTAAGTTATAATAACAGAAATGTGCTTAAATATATTTTTACATTTATATAACTGCATGTACAATATTACTACTATATAGTATAGAGCAGCGGTGTCAAACTACGGCCCGCGGGCCAATTGCGGCCTGTGGTCCATTTTTAATTGGCCCGCAGCAAATTCTAAAAATATAATGTAATAAGGCCCACACTTGACTGTATTGTACTGCTTAGTTTCACCACTAGGTGGAGTTACTGTGTTGAACAAGGCAGCTTCTCCACAAAATAAGAGCAATCAAAGCAACGTTTAGCCCCGGATGAGGACACGTCCTACACTGGTGCCGAGCGAGAACAGAAAGTTCAGCAAATGGCAGCTCGCCAGCTCGCTCAACGACAACAAAACACAAGAAAAAGCCACAATAGCTCTACGAGGTAGCTCAACTCATTGTCCGCCACGGGAAACCTCTCTCAGATGGAGACTTCATAAAACAGTTTTTTGCGGGGAGTTGACGATCATTTTTGCATTACGGAGGAGCTGCTTGATCTTAGGAGTCTGAAGAGCACAACAACGGGTCAGGACATGTTTGAAGCTGTGTCAGATGTAATTGACAGGATGGGACTGAATGGGACAAGCTGTGTGGAGTTATAACAGATAGGACTCCAGCTGTGAAAGGCGAGCACAAAGGAATGGTCTCTATGGCGTGCACCATGGCGTGCACCATGGCGTGCACCATGGCGTGCACCATGGCCTGCACCATGGTGCAAGAGAGCGGAGGTGAGGCTGTTAAAATGCACCGTATCATCCACCAAGAAGCCATCTGTGTTAAGACAGTCCAGCTGGGCGATGTGATGAACACGGTTGTGAAAACTGTCAGCATAACTCGAGCACGAGGGCACAACTACGCAACTTCAATGCTGCGCACTTCCCCACGCTGTCCGAAGCCAAATGTGCTTTTCCAAAGGCCGACCTTTCTGCTAAAAAGGTGAATATGTGTCGGTGATAACGTCTCTCATGACAGAACTCATGAAGACATCGAGCTGTTCTCGACTCCCTTCTTCTTCAATGATGAGTCTGTTCGGCTCAACACACACATGTGAGCAAACACTTTCTGTTCAATCTGAACAAAAGCACACTGAGAACCAGATGTGATTGATTCTGCTCACTTTCACACACTAGAGGCGATGTACCGGACCTCCAGTGAGGGGCGATGTACCGGACCTCCAGTGAGGGGCGATGTACCGGACCTCCAGTGAGGGGCGATGTACCGGACCTCTAGTGAGGGGCGATGTACCGGACCTCCAGTGAGGGGCGATGTACCGGACCTCTAGTGAGGGGCGATGTACCGGACCTCTAGTGAGGGGCGATGTACCGGACCTCCAGTGAGGGGCGATGTACCGGACCTCTAGTGAGGGGCGATGTACCGGACCTCCAGTGAGGGGCGATGTACCGGACCTCTAGTGAGGGGCGATGTACCGGACCTCCAGTGAGGGGCGATGTACCGGACCTCCAGTGAGGGGCGATGTACCGGACCTCCAGTGAGGGGCGATGTACCGGACCTCCAGTGAGGGGCGATGTACCGGACCTCTAGTGAGGGGCGATGTACCGGACCTCTAGTGAGGGGCGATGTACCGGACCTCTAGTGAGGGGCGATGTACCGGACCACTAGTGAGGGGCGATGTACCGGACCTCTAGTGAGGGGCGATGTACCGGACCTCCAGTGAGGGGCGATGTACCGGACCTCTAGTGAGGGGCGATGTACCGGACCTCTAGTGAGGGGCGATGTACCGGACCTCCAGTGAGGGGCGATGTACCGGACCTCCAGTGAGGGGCGATGTACCGGACCTCTAGTGAGGGGCGATGTACCGGACCTCTAGTGAGGGGCGATGTACCGGACCTCTAGTGAGGGGCGATGTACCGGACCTCCAGTGAGGGGCGATGTACCGGACCTCTAGTGAGGGGCGATGTACCGGACCTCTAGTGAGGGGCGATGTACCGGACCTCCAGTGAGGGGCGATGTACCGGACCTCCAGTGAGGGGCGATGTACCGGACCTCCAGTGAGGGGCGATGTACCGGACCTCTAGTGAGGGGCGATGTACCGGACCTCCAGTGAGGGGCGATGTACCGGACCTCTAGTGAGGGGCGATGTACCGGACCTCCAGTGAGGGGCGATGTACCGGACCTCTAGTGAGGGGCGATGTACCGGACCTCTAGTGAGGGGCGATGTACCGGACCTCTAGTGAGGGGCGATGTACCGGACCTCTAGTGAGGGGCGATGTACCGGACCTCTAGTGAGGGGCGATGTACCGGACCTCTAGTGAGGGGCGATGTACCGGACCTCCAGTGAGGGGCGATGTACCGGACCTCTAGTGAGGGGCGATGTACCGGACCTCCAGTGAGGGGCGATGTACCGGACCTCTAGTGAGGGGCGATGTACCGGACCTCTAGTGAGGGGCGATGTACCGGACCTCTAGTGAGGGGCGATGTACCGGACCTCTAGTGAGGGGCGATGTACCGGACCTCTAGTGAGGGGCGATGTACCGGACCTCTAGTGAGGGGCCCGGCCCTTCCTGTATGTTTCTGCATGTGGCTCTCAGTGAAAAGAGTTTGGACACCGCTGGTATAGAGTATATATAGTATGTGTACCATAGATACTCCACACACTATACATTATATACTATATACATTAAATACAATTTACAGGATACATACTATAGTATATATACTATATATAGTATAAATACTACATACTACATATACAGTCTCTCCTGTCTGTCTCCCTCTCCACCTGTCTGTCTCCCTCTCCACCTGTCTGTCTCCCTCACCACCTGTCTGTCTCCCTCACCACCTGTCTGTCTCCCTCACCACCTGTCTGTCTCCCTCTCCACCTGTCTGTCTCCCTCACCACCTGTCTGTCTCCCTCACCACCTGTCTGTCTCCCTCACCACCTGTCTGTCTCCCTCTCCACCTGTCTGTCTCCCTCACCACCTGTCTGTCTCCCTCACCACCTGTCTGTCTCCCTCACCACCTGTCTGTCTCCCTCTCCACCTGTCTGTCTCCCTCACCACCTGTCTGTCTCCCTCACCACCTGTCTGTCTCCCTCACCACCTGTCTGTCTCCCTCACCACCTGTCTGTCTCCCTCACCACCTGTCTGTCTCCCTCTCCACC
Organism: Leptoclinus maculatus; assembly: GCA_032191485.1. Lineage (NCBI taxonomy): Eukaryota > Metazoa > Chordata > Actinopteri > Perciformes > Stichaeidae > Leptoclinus > Leptoclinus maculatus. The sequence goes on from JAVDOI010000016.1 coordinate 17,645,279, forward strand.
TGTCTGTCTCCCTCACCACCTGTCTGTCTCCCTCACCACCTGTCTGTCTCCCTCACCACCTGTCTGTCTCCCTCTCCACCTGTCTGTCTCCCTCACCACCTGTCTGTCTCCCTCACCACCTGTCTGTCTCCCTCACCACCTGTCTGTCTCCCTCTCCACCTGTCTGTCTCCCTCTCCACCTGTCTGTCTCCCTCACCACCTGTCTGTCTCCCTCTCCACCTGTCTGTCTTCTTCACCACCTGTCTGTCTCCCTCACCACCTGTCTGTCTCCCTCACCACCTGTCTGTCTCCCTCTCCACCTGTCTGTCTCCCTCACCACCTGTCTGTCTCCCTCACCACCTGTCTGTCTCCCTCACCACCTGTCTGTCTCCCTCACCACCTGTCTGTCTCCCTCTCCACCTGTCTGTCTCCCTCACCACCTGTCTGTCTCCCTCACCACCTGTCTGTCTCCCTCTCCACCTGTCTGTCTTCTTCACCACCTGTCTGTCTCCCTCACCACCTGTCTGTCTCCCTCACCACCTGTCTGTCTCCCTCTCCACCTGTCTGTCTCCCTCACCACCTGTCTGTCTCCCTCACCACCTGTCTGTCTCTCTCAGGTTCTCTCCCAGATGTTCTCCAGGAGGCTGAGGTTCCTCTGCTGGTTCAGGATCAGTGTCAGCTTCAGTTACCTGAGTACAACATCACCTCCAGCATGCTGTGTGCTGGGTACCTGGAGGGGGGGGTGGACTCCTGTCAGGTAACCTAGACCACCTGGACTCACCTGGGCCACCTAGACCTAAACCTACCTAGAACCACCACCTAGACAGTCATGGTTATCTGGTTCCCTGAACGGTTCTACTCTGAAGTTACCTTACTGACCCAAATCCTGCTTCCTGGTCCTGTTTATTGTTTATTGTTGTTTTTGTTAATAAAGTTTGAACATGTTTTTTTCAGGGCGACTCTGGAGGTCCATTGATGTGTCTGGATAACGGATACTGGACTCTTATTGGTCAGTCACACACACACACACACACACACACACACACACACACACACACACACACACACACACACACACACACACGCACACACACACACACACACACACAGTATAATGAAGCTGTGTTCTGATTGGTCCCTACAGGTGTGACCTCTTTTGGGATTGGGTGTGGTCGTCCTCAGAGACCTGGAGTCTACGCACGAGTCTCTGCCTTCAGCTCTTGGATCGCTCAGACCAGACGCTCCTCCTACTCTTCCTCCTCTTCTTCCTCCTCCTCCTGCTGCTGATCCTCCTCCTCCTCTTCCTCCTCCTCCTCTTCCTCCTCTTCTTCCTCCTCCTCCTGCTGCTGATCCTCCTCCTCCTCTTCCTCCTCCTCCTCTTCCTCCTCTTCTTCCTCCTCCTCCTGCTGCTGATCCTCCTCCTCCTCTTCCTCCACCTCCTGCTGCTAATCGTCCTCCTCTTCCTCCTCCTCCTCCTCCTCCTGCTGCTAATCTTCCTCCTCCTCCTCTTCCTTGTCCTCCTCTTCCTCCGCTAATCTTCCTCTTCCTCCTCCTCTTGCTCCTCCTCTTCCTCCTGCAGCTAATCTTCCTCTTCCTCCTCCTCCTGCAGCTGATCCTCCTCCTACTCTTCCTCCTCCTCCTGCTGCTAATCGTCCTCCTCCTCTTCCTCCACCTCCTGCGGCTAATCGTCCTCCTCCTCCTCCTCTTCCTCCTCCTCCTGCAGCTGATCCTCCTCCTACTCTTCCTCCTCCTCCTGCTGCTAATCGTCCTCCTCCTCTTCCTCCACCTCCTGCTGCTGATCCTCCTCCTCCTCTTCCTCCTCCTTATAGTTTTTCAGAGTAAAGTTCTTATTAAAAGATGTTTTGATGAGAACGTAATCATTATTTTAATAATTAAACTGTAAACTTATTAGATGAGAGAATATTTGAAAAATGTTTTTGTAACTCAGTTAAATTATGAATAAAGTTTGTATACATGATATAATATATCTTTACCTTTATATATTTCTAAATTAATATTATATGATGACTTTATTTTATGAGATTTAAGCAAAATATCAAGTTGAGTTCATGAATTTTCTTTATTGCATACTTTAAAATTATCATTAATAATGAATGATCATTGTGACGTCATAAAATGTAATAAAGTTGATTTGACAATGAAAAAAAATGAAAACACTTCTTTCTGTATGACGTCATGTATTTACACATTCTGGGTTCAACGAGCCTGTTTAAAAATATGAATAAAAATGTATTATTTCACTGTTCATTTTATAAAGCATGATTCTTCATTAACAGACTTAAAATACCAGAAGAACAGTGAGGGCAGAGGCGGGGCTAAAGGAAACGCTAGTGCGCATGCTCTGTGGGCCCTCCTGGTATTATTATCTATTTGATACGCAGAAGTCTTCCAGCTCTCTTTATACATCACGTCAATTAAGACATCCTGCCCGATCCGTATATATATATATATATATATATGTATATATATATATGATGTCCTTATAAGGCACCATAGTTACTCATATCATACTGTGTCTCAGACTTTGTCCAAAAGACGTTTAAACTTCATTTGAAAAGGTTTAATCAAAGAGATTCTACATTAAACGAGCTGACGATGGCGGTGGTTCAGGAGGGAACCATCTCACTTCCTTCTCATCTCTTTTGATAGTTGCACATGCGCAGTACCGATCTGACAGAGGCTGCATGTATTGGATAGCGTTGGGCAGGCTAACCGGTGTTAGCAGGTAAACCTAACAGGTAAAATACATGTTTTTAATCATGTCAATGTTCTAGTTAGCCGTCACACTGATGACGTCACACTGACCCGTGACGTAGCAAATGGTTGACAACACCGTTAACGGTCCGGAGCTGTCTGTTAGCTTAGCTGTTAGCTATCTGTTAGCAGTTAGCTGCTTTAAATGTTTCAAACTGTTTGTTACTTCCGGTTGTTGTTTACAGCAAACTGTCAAAAATCTGAGAGCTCGAGGTAGAAGTACTGTTTGAGGTAGAAGTACTGCGATTCACAACAACAACAAGTAGAACAAGTGTGTATGTTTGTGTACATGTTTATATATATATTTGTGTGTCACAGAGCTTCAACATGAGCAGCCAAGGAGCTGGAAAAAAGGAGGAGGAGGAGAAAGAGGAGAACTTCTACGACTGTCAAGAGACCCTGGAGCCTTCAGGCCGAAGAGAGGAGGAGCAGAAGGAGGAGAGCCTACAGGACTTTACCATTAAAACTGACGGACTGACTGACAGAAGAGACAACACAGAGAGAGAAGGAGGAGGAAGACAGGAGGAGCAGGGCGACAGGCTGCAGGAGGAGGAGCAGGGCGACAGGCTGCGGGAGGAGGAGCAGGGCGACAGGCTGCGGGAGGAGGAGCAGGGCGACAGGCTGCGGGAGGAGGAGCAGGGCGACAGGTTGCGGGAGGAGGAGGAGCAGGGCGACAGGCTGCAGGAGGAGGAGCAGGGCGACAGGCTGCAGGAGGAGGAGGAGCAGGGTGACAGGCTGCGGGAGGAGGACCAGGGCGACAGGCTGCAGGAGGAGGAGGAGGAGCAGGGTGACAGGCTGCAGGAGGAGGAGGAGGAGGAGCAGGGCGACAGGCTGCAGGAGGAGGAGGAGCAGGGCGACAGGCTGCAGGAGGATTCAGATCTAGAGATGAAGGAGGAGAACAGCCAAGAGGTGGAGTTTGATGACGATTACCTGAAGGATGTGGAGAAGGAGCTGACAGAGGAGGAGAAAGAGGTGACACCTGTTTACCTTTTACACCTCTTGCGGTGACATCATGGTGACATCAGTGTGTGATGCTGTAAATGGTGACATCATGATGACATCAGTGTGTGATGCTGTAAATGGTGACATCATGATGACATCAGTGTGTGATGCTGTAAATGGTGACATCATGATGACATTAGTGTGTGATGCTGTAAATGGTGACATCATGATGACATTAGTGTGTGATGCTGTAAATGGTGACATCATGATGACATCAGTGTGTGATGCTGTAAATGGTGACATCATGATGACATTAGTGTGTGATGCTGTAAATGGTGACATCATGATGACATTAGTGTGTGATGCTGTAAATGGTGACATCATGATGACATCAGTGTGTGATGCTGTAAATGGTGACATCATGATGACATTAGTGTGTGATGCTGTAAATGGTGACATCATGATGACATCAGTGTGTGATGCTGTAAATGGTGACATCATGATGACATTAGTGTGTGATGCTGTAAATCACAGATATTAAAACTATCTGTTTTCTTTCAGAGTCGACGGCAGCAAAGTTTAACTCTGAAGGAAAAAGGGAACGGCCAGTTTAAAGCTGGAGGTGAGTGACATCATCGCCACATTGTCCTTTATAAACCAGTACAAACCAGTACAAACCAGTACTAACACGTCTCTCTGCAGACTGGTTGGAGGCAGAGCGGAGCTACACAGACGCCTTGGTTTTATGTCCGGTTTGTTTCAGCCGAGAGAGAGCCGTGGTGTTCTCCAACAGAGCTGCTGCAAGGCTGCACCTGGTAACTAGCAACATGCTAACAACACGCTAACACAGAGGCTAACAACACACTAACAACATGCTACGTGTTGGGCTATCAACACTGGCCAACAACATGCTGACAACATCCTAACAGCATGCTACATGTTGGGTTATCAACACTGGCCACCAACACGCTAACAACATGTTACATGTTAGGTTATCAACACTGGCCAACAACACGCTAACAACATGCAACATGTTAGGCTATCAACACTGGCCACCAACACGCTAACAACATGTTACATGTTAGGTTATCAACACTGGCCAACAACACGCTAACAACATGCAACATGTTAGGCTATCAACACTGGCTAACAATATGCAACATGTGAGGCTATCAACACTGGCCAACAACACGCTAACATGTTACATGTTGGGTTATCAACACTGGCCAACAACACGCTAACAACATGCTACATGCTAGGTTATCAACACTGGCCAACAACACGCTAACATGTTACATGTTAGGTTATCAACACTGGCCAACAACACGCTAACAACATGTTACATGTTAGGTTATCAACACTGGCCAACAACACGCTAACTACATGTTAGGCTATCAACACTGGCCAACAACACGCTAACAACATGTGACATGTTAAGCTATCAACACTGGCCAACAACACGCTATCAACACACTATGCTAACACAGAGGCTGACAGCATGCTAACACAGCTGCTATCACAGATGCTAACAGCATGCTAACAGTCTGTCTCTCCCTCTCAGGATCTGAAGGATAAGGCGATCTCGGACTGCACCAGAGGTGAGTGATGACATCATTCTTTACCTGTACAGGTCATTGATTTATCTCTTCATTGATTGCCTGTGATTGCCTGTGGTTGCTATAGCGATAGACCTGAATCCAGACTATGTGCGGGCGTTGCTGAGGAGGGCGGAGCTTCACGAGCAGACGGACAAGCTGGACGAAGCTCTGGAGGACTACAAGAAGGTTCTAGACCTGGACCAGAACCAGACCACCGCCAGACAGGCCTGTATGGTGAGGAGGAGGAGGAGGAAGAGGAGGAGTCACACCCTAACCCTGAGTCATTAATACCTTTAAATATTTTACTCTAGTAAAAGTACTAATACCACAATTTAAAATACTCTGGTAAAAGTATGTCGGTATTTAATGAATGTACTGAACTAAAAGTATAATCTCTGTCTCTCTCTCTTCCTGTCTGTCTCTTCCTCTCTGTCTCTCCCTGTCTGTCTGTCTGTCTCTCCCTGTCTGTCTGTCTCTCCCTGTCTGTCTGTCTGTCTCTCCCTGTCTGTCTCTCCCTGTCTGTCTGTCTCTATCTGTCTCTCCCTCCCTGTCTGTCTCTTCCTCTCTGTCTCTCCCTCCCTGTCTGTCTGTCTGTCTGTCTCTCCCTGTCTGTCTGTCTCTTCCTCTCTGTCTCTCCCTGTCTGTCTCTCCCTCCCTGTCTGTCTCTCCCTGTCTGTCTCTCCCTGTCTGTCTGTCTCTCCCTGTCTGTCTGTCTGTCTCTCCCTCCCTGTCTGTCTCTCCCTGTCTGTCTCTCCCTCCCTCCGTGTCTGTCTCTCCCTGTCTGTCTCTCCCTCCCTCCGTGTCTGTCTCTCCCTGTCTGTCTCTCCCTGTCTGTCTGTCTGTCTCTCCCTCCCTGTCTGTCTCTCCCTGTCTGTCTCTCCCTGTCTGTCTGTCTGTCTCTCCCTCCCTGTCTGTCTCTCCCTGTCTGTCTCTCCCTCCCTGTCTGTCTGTCTCTCCCTGTCTGTCTCTCAGAGGTTGCCTCATCAGATTCATGAGAGAAATGAGCGGTTGAAGGAGGAGATGATGAGTACGTACTGAACACTAATCAATAAGAACATCTCTCCATATTTTCACAATAAGAGTCCCTCTAACCCCTCACCTGTAACCCTCTCTACAGGTAAATTGAAGGACTTGGGGAACCTGGTCCTGAGACCGTTTGGACTCTCCACCAGTAACTTCCAGGTGAACCAGGACTCTGACTCCGGGTCGTACTCCATCAACTTTGTACAGAACCCAAACAACAACAACAGATGACGTCATCACCCAGGACGGTGATGTCATCACAGAGGACCCCCATCGATTGGTCTATTCTCTGGTATCCATGGTTACTGCACTGCAGAGGACCAATGGGATCGCTGGAAACATTGTGATGTCATCCCTTCAGGATCCTGACAAAATAAAATAAAGATCATGAAGAAGAAAACTGTTTAAATAAAGATTTAATAAAGTTTGATTCCAGTCATTTTATAAATATATATATATATATATATATATATATACAGTGGCGGGCCGTGCATTGTATACCTGGGCCTTCACTGCTGTCCTGCAGCTGAAACACAGCTAACAATGAAGCTCAACACCTATAAATACACTAACTGCAGAGAATACGCTGAGAGTGCGTCTCCTCTCTGCTCTGACTGCAGCTGGGACTGCTGTGAGAGTCCCCGCCTGTGAGAGCTTTGGGGCGGCGGAGGGGCTCACGGCAGCTCCTGCTCGTTCACCACAGTAACTGTAGAACGTACGTGTTTTAACGTCATCGAGTCAAAACACCAGACAAGTCTCCAACAACACCAGAACAAGTCTCCAACAACACCAGAACAAGTCTCCAACAACACCAGAACAAGTCTCCAACAACACCAGAACAAGTCTCCAACAACACCAGAACAAGTCTCCAACAACACCAGAACAAGTCTCCAATAACACCAGAACAAGTCTCCAACAACACCAGAACAAGTCTCCAACAACACCAGAACAAGTCTCCAACAACACCAGAACAAGTCTCCAATAACACCAGAACAAGTCTCCAACAACACCAGAACAAGTCTCCAACAACACCAGAACAAGTCTCCAATAACACCAGAACAAGTCTCCAACAACACCAGAACAAGTCTCCAACAACACCAGAACAAGTCTCTAACAACACCAGAACAAGTCTCCAACAACACCAGAACAAGTCTCTAACAACACCAGAACAAGTCTCCAACAACACCAGAACAAGTCTCCAACAACACCAGAACAAGTCTCCAACAACACCAGAACAAGTCTCCAACAACACCAGAACAAGTCTCCAACAACACCAGAACAAGTCTCCAATAACACCAGAACAAGTCTCCAACAACACCAGAACAAGTCTCCAACAACACCAGAACAAGTCTCCAACAACACCAGAACAAGTCTCCAATAACACCAGAACAAGTCTCCAACATCACCAGAACAAGTCTCTAACAACACCAGACAAGTCTCCAACAACACCAGAACAAGTCTCCAACAACACCAGACAAGTCTCCAATAACACCAGAACAAGTCTCCAACAACACCAGAACAAGTCTCCAACAACACCAGAACAAGTCTCCAACAACACCAGAACAAGTCTCCAACAACACCAGAACAAGTCTCTAGATTTGTCGCGAGTAGCTTTTGACAAAAACAGTCTCCATGAGGGTTTGGAAAGTCGCCAGATTTAGCGAGAAAGTCGCCAAGTTGGCAACACTGGCACCGACTAAATATGTCCCCAGAGCAACATAGGACGTAACAATAGTTCCTATCACATATAAAACCAAACAAAAATCCATCTTCATGAAAACAAGTTGTACAAATAATAATACATAAACAAGCATATTAAAGCTACTGCAGATGTAAAAACAAACACAGTTAACTTACCAGAGCTGCTGTTCACTATTTAAAGACAAAGTCCATCCTCCTTTCTTTGTTAATAAAGAGTTTAATCTCACGGTTGTTCAGTACATCCGTGTGTTTTAGTTCCAGTAAGAAGTCCTTCTGGATTCATGGACGCCAGTGAAGACAATGGAGCCTCCCCAGTTGTATTTCTTGAATACGTTTTAATGCGTTTGAGGCTGAAAATGTCCGCTCGACAGAGGCAGCAGATATTGGGATTGTCACCGCCCAACATGTCAGGCTAGCCCACTGCAAACCTTGTATGGCTAGGCCAGCTAGCAGGCTCTGACACATCAAAGAATACGCCCAACATGTCAAACTAAAGATCTGATTGGTTGAACACTATGACAATCAACAATATCGTCCCCATTCACTTAAACTCCAAAGTGATTCACTTGTGAGTCTGCAGGCCTCGGGCCTCTCTTCTTACCTAGAGACACAGAGGTGAAATCTGATTGGATAAAAGCTCTACTTAAAACAAGCTGCACTGGAAGCAGAGCAACTGAGGAAGACAGTAGCTGTGCAATGAGAAAATAAGATAATGGGGAATTTTATTTTTATAAATTATAATACATGTAGTGTATTCATGAAAAATTATTAAATTATAAAATAGCTATAACTTTGTGATCCTGTCTAGGCCAGCAGAGAAGGCCTTGCAGGCCCTGACGGCCCGCCACTGGTATATATATAAACTGGTATATATATAAATCGTAGTTTCAGTGGGTAAATATGTGATTCACACTCCTAACAGAAGGTGGCGATAAAGCACCGATAGTCTTGATGCCAACTGACGTGTAACGAGAAGAAGAAGAAACGGAAGCTAACAGCCTCGCACATGCGCAGTGTGTACCTGTTCGGTGCTGGTGAAGATGTCTGCGCCCATAGACCTGGAGCTGAAGAAGGTAGCTTTGTATATATTATATATATATATATATATTATTTATTTTTTAAAATATGTAACAGTTTTTACCTGATGGTGTTACCTGCTCACCTGCTCTCTATTGCGTGCTCTCTGTGTTCACCGAAGAGGGATCGAACCCACGTCACAGCTGTGCCGTTTACCAGTAGCTAACTGTTAGCATAGCCACGCTAACTACACAGTTAACGGGAGAGAAGAAGAAGGATTGATACGTCGTTAGAGAAGAGATATGAATACAGATGTTTTATTTACATTTAACATATATTATATGTAACAAATACATATATATTATATAAATATATTTTTATAATATATATAAATATTGATATATATATATATTAAATATATATTTATTTACATAAAACATATATTAAAAATATATATATATATATTATATAAATATATATATTTATATTATATATTATATAAATATATATTTAATAGGAGCTACAGGTGAAGGTTGTTCAGGTGTTCTCATCACAGTGATACCTCTCTTGTAGGCCTTCTCTGAGCTGCAGGTGAAGATGATCGACACGCAGCAGAAGGTGAAGTTGGCCGACCTGCAGATCGATCAGCTGACTCGTGTTCAGAAACATGCTAAGCTAACGCACGCTGAGATCGCCACGCTGTCGGACAACACGCGGCTCTACGAGGGAGTCGGACGCATGTGAGTCTGAAACAAGGTGTTAGTTCAACTGGAAAGGTGACAGGTATCACTCAGGTGTGTCTGTATCACTCAGGTGTGTCTGTATCACTCAGGTGTGTCTGTATCACTCAGGTGTGTCTGTATCACTCAGGTGTGTCTGTATCACTCAGGTGTGTCTGTATCACTCAGGTGTGTCTGTATCACTCAGGTGTGTCTGTATCACTCAGGTGTGTCTGTATCACTCAAGTGTGTCTGTATCACTCGGGTGTGTCTGTATCACTCGGGTGTGTGTGTATCACTCGGGTGTGTCTGTATCACTCGGGTGTGTCTGTATTACTCGGGTGTGTCTGTATTACTCAGGTGTGTCTGTATCACTCAGGTGTGTCTGTATCACTCAGGTGTGTCTGTATCACTCAGGTGTGTCTGTATCACTCAGGTGTGTGTATCACTCAGGTGTGTGTGTATCACTCAGGTGTGTGTGTATCACTCAGGTGTGTCTGTATTACTCAGGTGTGTCTGTATCACTCAGGTGTGTCTGTATCACTCAGGTGTGTCTGTATCACTCAGGTGTGTCTGTATCACTCAGGTGTGTGTATCACTCAGGTGTGTGTGTATCACTCAGGTGTGTCTGTATCACTCAGGTGTGTCTGTATCACTCAGGTGTGTGTATCACTCAGGTGTGTCTGTATCACTCAGGTGTGTCTGTATCACTCAGGTGTGTCTGTATCACTCAGGTGTGTCTGTATCACTCAGGTGTGTCTGTATCACTCAGGTGTGTGTATCACTCAGGTGTGTCTACTGTTCAGTTTGTTTAGTTTACCTAGTTGTTAATTTGATACCATTCTAATTCATCGTTTAAACTGTGCATTTTTATTTTTATTCTATTTTATCTTATTTTTTATTCTATTTCTTCTATTCAATATCTGCTCTGCTATTTTATTGTACTGTATATATTGTGCATTTCCATACTTCATATTTTATTCTACTCTGTAACTTGCTGCTGCTACAAACAAATTTCCCCCTGGGGATAAATAAAGTTTATATCTATCTATCTATCTATCTATCACTCAGGTGTGTCTGTATTCTATCACTCAGGTGTGTCTGTATTCTATCACTCAGGTGTGTCTATATCACTCAGGTGTGTCTGTATTCTATCACTCTGGTGTGTCTGTATCACTCAGATGTGTCTGTATTACTCAGGTGTGTCTGTATTACTCAGATGTGTCTGTATTACATCACTCAGATGTGTCTGTATTACTCAGGTGTGTCTGTATTACTCAGGTGTGTCTGTATCACTCAGATGTGTCTGTATTACTCAGGTGTGTCTGTATTACTCAGGTGTGTCTGTATTCCATCACTCAGATGTGTCTGTATTACTCAGATGTGTCTGTATCACTCAGATGTGTCTGTATTACTCAGGTGTGTCTGTATTACTCAGGTGTGTCTGTATTACTCAGGTGTGTCTGTATTACATCACTCAGATGTGTCTGTATTACATCACTCAAGTGTGTCTGCATCACTCAGGTGTTATTATCTTCTATCTAATAATCTTTCTCTTTAATGTAAACATTCAGATGTTCTGCTGATGAAGATCATGTGAAACGGTTGAAAGCTCCTGAACATCTTCTCTGTTTCAGGTTCATTCTCCAGTCGAAAGAAGAAATCAACGATCAGCTGAAAGACAAACAGAAGACAGCTGACGAGAAGATTAAAGAGCTCGAGGTACTAATACACTCTAATATACACCAGAAATACACGCAGATTTAAACAATAAATACACGATAGATAAACGCTGATATACACGATAGATACACTCTGAGGCGTGTGATGGCTTAAAGTGTTTTAGTGTTCAGGTGTGTTTTACCTGCTCTCTCTCTGTGATGTCACAGGTCTGACTATGTTCTGTTTTTTCCAGCAGAAGAAGGTGTACCTTGAACGCAGCGTGAAAGAAGCTGAAGACAACATCCGAGAGATGCTTCTGTCCAGGAGAGCTCACTGATAACACCAACAATAACAACAACAACAACAATAATCATTAAGATACGTCATCAATAACACGTGTTCATGTCAGTAACTGTTTCATATTAAAATGTTGAACCAGACTGTTTCAGAGATTTATTACTGGAGAGTGAGACTTCTTTAATGTGACTGTAAACAGAGCGAGACTTCTTTCATGTGACTGTAAACAGAGTGAGACTTCTTAAAGACTAAACAGAGCGAGACTTCTTTCATGTGACTGTAAACAGAGTGAGACTTCTTAAAGACTAAACAGAGCGAGACTTCTTAAAGACTAAACAGAGTGAGACTTCTTTAATGTGACTGTAAACAGAGCGAGACTTCTTAAAGACTAAACAGCAAGACTTCTTTAATGTGACTAAACAGAGCGAGACTTCTTTAATGTGACTCTAAACAGAGCGAGACTTATTTAATGTGACTAAACAGCGAGATCTCTTTATTGTGACTGTAAACAGAGCGAGACTTCTTTAATGTGACTGTAAACAGAGTGAGACTTCTTTCATGTGACTGTAAACAGAGTGAGACTTCTTAAAGACTAAACAGAGCGAGACTTCTTTCATGTGACTGTAAACAGAGTGAGACTTCTTTAATGTGACTGTAAACAGAGCGAGACTTATTTAATGTGACTAAACAGCGAGATCTCTTTATTGTGACTGTAAACAGAGTGAGACTTCTTTAATGTGACTAAACAGAGCAAGATCTCTTTAATGTGACTGTAAACAGAGCGAGACTTCTTTAATGTGACTAAACAGAGCGAGACTTCTTTAATGTGACTGTAAACAGAGCGAGACTTCTTTATTGTGACTAAACAGAGCGAGACTTCTTTAATGTGACTAAACAGAGCGAGACTTCTTTATTGTGACAGTAAACAGAGCGATATTCATTTATTTACTTTAAACGTGTAATAAATAAGTAAATAAGAAAATAATATGAAATAAAACAAAGTGTCAATAACGATAAGCTTCATTAATAAAACTAATAATTTAAAATGATCGATTATTAAACAGTTAAAAAGACCCTTTATCCATTTAGAGGTCAAGGAGAAGTGGTTAGGAAAGGACGTTAGGAGGTAACTTTTGGATCTCTGCTCCGGTTTAGTCCCGCCCCCTGGAAACGGAACCCTCTACGTGGCGCGCGCGGGATTGAATTTAAGAAGCAGCGTGCGGGCGGCGGCTCGCTGTGTTTGTTCAGGTTGGACTTTGAGTACCTGAATGAACTTCCTGTTCTGGTTCTGGACATCGACGACGACTTCAAGAACGATCGCATCAAACAGGAAGTCATCCTGGAGAAGGTTCATGTTCATCTCACTTCACTGGGTTCTAGGAGTACTGGGTTCTAGTGAGTTCTACGAGTTCTAGTACTACTGGGTTCTACTGCTCACTTTGGTCTGTTTTTTCTCACACAGGTCAGAGAGTTTCTCACCACACTGTAGATCTTCATCCACCAATCACAGCTGATCTTCATCCACCAATCACAGCTGATCTTCATCCACCAATCACAGCTGATCTTCATCCACCAATCACAGCTGATCTTCATCCACCAATCACAGCTGATCTTCATCCACCAATCACAGCTGATCTTCATCCACCAATCACAGCTGATCTTCATCCACCAATCACAGCTGATCTTCATCCACCAATCACAGCTGATCTTCATCCACCAATCACAGCTGATCATCCACCAATCACAGCTGATCATCCACCAATCACAGCTGATCTTCATCCACCAATCACAGCTGATCTTCATCCACCAATCACAGCTGACCTGCGACCCAGTTTCTCTTCTTGAATGTTTAACTTTTAGTTATTGGTTGTTTTTAATACAGAACTCAAGTTTTAGTCTTTGCTCACTTCATGTATATTTTATATTTTTGTAGATGTGTGTGTACACTATGTATTTAGTTGAAGTACTGTGATATTTATACTTTTCTGTAAAATACTTGTTTGTCTTCACAGTGATGCCTTCAGGGACAAACAGATTTTAATGTTTTTCTCTGCTGGAATAAATAAACTCAGACTGACTGTGTGAAGTGTTATATTTAAATATATATTTAAAGTGTTTTTAATATTCATAATATAGTTTGAACTAAAGATTTGAGTCGTCGTCTCACAGAACTTAATTTAAAATTCTGTCATTTTATCACACTGATACTAAAGTGTGTACTTATACTACTGTGTGTATTGTTACAGTATACAGCACAGTGTGTACTGTAACAGTATACAGTACAGTGTGTATTGTTACAGTATACAGTACAGTGTGTATTTATACTACAATGTGTATTGTTACAGTATACAGTGCAGTGTGTATTGTTACAGTATACAGTACAGTGTGTACTGCTCCAGTATACAGTACTATGTGTACTGATACTACAGTGTGTATTGTTACAGTATACAGTACAGTGTGTACTTTTACTAGTTTGTACTGCTCCAGTATACAGTACTGTGTGTACTAATACTACAGTGTGTATTGTTACAGTATACAGTACTGTGTGTACTTATACTACAGTGTTTACTGTTACAGTATACAGTACTGTGTGTACTTATACTACTGTGTGTACTGATACTACAGTGTGTACTGTAACAGTATACAGTACTGTGTGTACTTATACTACAGTGTGTACTCAGGAGGTCCTGAGGGTTCAGGGTCGGAGGCCTGAGGATCCAGATCCAGTGATATATAAACATATTCATCTATATATACATAGACATACATCAGTAGTTTTAATGGTTTTAAATGAAAGAAAATATCATTCTGGTGTTCAGAGAATTGTTTAAAACTTTCTTTCGGGGGTTAAACTGACCTGAAAACATGAAAACCACAAAAAGAGGCGATACGAGGTTAATGAGTGACAGGTGAGACGACTCAGCAGGTGACCTCTGTCATGTAGTGTCACATAGTCTATGAATGATCTTACCTAAAGTAAATACATCATCTCCTGACAGACTGTGTAGTTTAACCTGTTAAATACATCAATATTCAATCAAATCACTTAAATTCATCTACACTCAGTTCCATCACGACAAAAAGAAAACAGGGTTCTTTAAAAAGAGAACTGAACTATATTAATGTAAGAATCAGGCGGTTAACTCAGTACTTCAACCTTTGGAGGGTTAGGGTTCTCCTCTTGGGTTCTATTTTGGCAAAGGCTCTCTTGGTTTCTGGTAGAGTTAGGGTTCTCCTCTTGGGTTCTGTGAGGGTTAGGGTTTTCCTCGGGTTATGTGAGGGTTCTCCTCTTGGGTTCTATGTTGGTAAAGGTTCTCCTCTTGGGTTCTGTGAGGGTTCTCCTCTTGGGTTCTATGCTGGTAAAGGTTCTCCTCTCGGGTTCTGTGAGGGTTAGGGTTCTCCTGTTGGGTTCTGTGATGGTTCTCCTCTTGGGTTCTATGCTGGTAAAGGTTCTCCTCTCGGGTTCTGTGAGGGTTAGGGTTCTCTTCTCGGGTTCTGTGAGGGTTAGGGTTCTCCTCTTGGGTTGTGTGATGGTTAGGGTTCTCCTGTTGGGTTCTGTGAGGGTTATGGTTCTCCTGTTGGGTTCTGTGAGAGTTAGGGTTCTCCTCTCTGGTTCTGTAAAGGTTAGGGTTCTCCTCTTGGTTTCTGTGAGGGTTTGGGTTCTCCTCTCAGGTTCTGTGAGGCTTAGGGTTCTCCTCTTGGGTTCTGCTTAGGGTTTCGGGTTCTCCTCTTGGGTTCTATGTTAGTAAAGGTTATCCTCTCGGGTTCTGTGAGGGTTAGGGTTATCTTGGGTTGTGTGAGGGTTAGGGTTCTCCTGTTGGGTTCTGTGAGAGTTCGGGTTCTCCTCTCTGGTTCTGTAAAGGTTAGGGTTCTCCTCTTTGGTTCAGTGAGAGTTCGGGTTCTCTTCTTGGTTTCTGTGAGGGTTTGAGTTCTCTTCTCAGGTTCTGTGATGGTTAGGGTTCTCCTCTCGGGTCCTGTGTGGGTTAGGGTTCTCTTGGGTTCTGTGTGGGTTAGGGTTATCCCTGCTGTTCTCTCTGCTGTACCATGATGAGGATGTTCTTTATATATATAATACATATATATATATATATATATAATACATATATATAGATACGTATACTGTAAATATGTATGTATATGCATGTATATGTATATATATGTATATATATGTTGGGACTGAACAAAGGGAGTAGAGAGTTGGGCCTACAGGGTTTCCAACAGCCTGATTTGAGTTAAATCATCTCACAGTAAGAGGCTTGTGTCTGGGCAGAGTTAGGTCATAGTGTGTTTATTACTTTGTTTTGTTTTGTTATAACTTGTTATTGTGTGTGTGTTTACGGACCGCCGAGTTCCGTTAGTGATGTGAAGAAACTACTGTTGTGTTCCATACTGTTGTAATAGTGTTGTGTTAGATCATCACTGCGAGTGAAGTTGGTAATTGTGACTTTATCAGTTTAAAGATCAGAACCACGGCTGCAGAAGTTCACCAGTCAGGTTTCTGTGTGATAGAATAGCAATCTCTGTATTTTACTGCGGCGGTGAGGATCTGCCTTCTTTTGATCAATGTTATTAGAATTTAATAAACTCTGTTATACTTTAAAGAGCAGCTGTCTGTGATTACTGTGTTCATGTGTATTGTGATAACAGCTGATATCAAACCTTCACTGTTCACTCTGAATGTGTAATAGTACTTTGACTATTGACATTGTGAGTGAATACTAATTATGAGACTTAGTTTATAGTTTGGTTACTGGTCCCTGATCTCAGGGTGGTGCCCCGTTATTATTAATAATTGTTAATAATCTTACTGACATTAATAATTATATTGATGTCAATAATTTAGTTTTTCATATTTGCTGATAACCAAACACGCTCCTGCCAGATCCCAATATATATATGTGTATATATATGTGTATATGTGTATATATATGTGTATATGTGTGTCTCCTTGTCGTGTCGTCTGATGAAAACCTGCTGAGATGTTTGTTGATTGAATCTCCGTCTGATGAATTCCATCATAATAAACTTGAGAGACTCAGCGAGGAGCGAGGACACGAAAACAAAGTGAGAGGAAACAAAAGTCAGCTGGATGAAGCCCAGGACATTTCTGAAAGGTCAGGAGGACGTTTAACAGAGTTTGTGGCAGTTTTTATGTTAATTTGGTTCCTAAAAAAAGTTAATAAATATAAATTTAAAACGTGAAAATCTATATGAATAATTGGCTAATCCTTCCTACTTTTAATCTATAAAATGTGAAAAATATGAAAATCATACTAGAGCACAACTTTTCACATTTGTCATTTGTTTTGAGTGATTGATTATCAATTCATTGATCTACAAAATCAGACTGAAGCTCTTCCAGAGAGAGAAAGAGAGAAAGTGAGAGAGAGAGAAAGAAAGAAATAAAGAGAGATTATGCTCAACCATTAACTGGAAAACAAATGATTGTTAAGCCAAGAAAAACAAAGAGAGAAGGAGTCGCTCATGTAACCGTGTGTCTGGACTACTAAACAGACAAAGACGACAGGAGAGACACAGAGAGAGAGAGAGAGAGAGAGAGAGAGAGAGAGAGAGACAAGAGAGAAAGAGGACAGACAGGAAGACAAGAAAGAAAAGTTGGTACTGACTTTTCTTTTCCTCCAAAAGCATCCATCCGTCTATCTGTCCATCCGTCTATCTGTCCATCCGTCTATCTGTCCATCCGTCTATCTGTCCACCTGTCTATCTGTCCACCTGTCTATCTGTCCACCTGTCTATCTGTCCAGCCCTCCAGTCGTCCGTCAAACTGTGAGTACATTTCCTGTGATTTCCAGAGAAAATCCTCTTTTCCTTGTGTTTGTATTGAGCTGTAACTGTAACTGTAATCCTTTAAGAACTCTCACCAGACTCCATACGAATATTTCACATTATTAGAGTTCACTAGAAAACCACTGCGGCAACCTTTCTTTTGAGTAAAGTGTGATGATAAAGATCCACAAACGTTCTTCATTCATCTCTTTTTCATCGACAGACTCCAGAACATTTAGTGAAGTGACCGAGTGTTGAGAACGGAGCAGGTGTGGACAGATTAGAGGAAGTCTGGATAGTTTGGAACAGTTTACAGGAGGTTTGGGACCGTTTTGAGAGGATTTGGAATAGTTTATAGGGTGGTTTGAATAGTTTGGAGGAGGTTTGGAACAGTTATGTCAGGTTTGAAAAGGTTTGAAAAAGTTTACCCGAGGGTTTTGACCGTTTTGAGAGGGTTAGGAATAGTTCGGAAGGTTCTAGATAGTTTGGAGGAGATTTGGATCAGTTTTTGTCAGGTTTGGAAAGGTTTATAGGGTTAGGGTTTTGATAGTTTGGAGGAGGTTTTGAGAGTTTTGGATAGTTTGGAGGAGGTTTGGATCAGTTTTTGTGTTTTTGACACAACCGTTCAAAGGCGTTTCTTGAGTTTTCAAAGTGAGTCCATGTTTTAAAGAAAATGTTTTTACAAATTAGTGTATTTTTATGAATTTGTTTCATTCTCAGGTTTACTCTGATGGCACTAAACCTGAAAAACTGAAAACCTGAAAACCCCAGTTTCTCTTGTTGTTGTTGTTAGGGAGTCGCCTTCCTGAGGTACCTCTGGATCAGAACTCTGTCTCTGGTTCTGGATCAGAACTCTGTCTGTGGTTCTGGATCAGAACTCTGTCTGTGGTTCTGGATCAGAATTTCTTGTGACTGTGAAGTTGTGTTTCTGTAGAGAAGAAGATGGGCTTCGCTGACCTGCTGGAAGAGGTGAGACAGTTTAATACTGCTGAGTACTAGTCAAGTACTTTGAGTACTGCTTCATGTACTCTTGTTACTACATCGTAAAATCTAATTACTGCCTCATGTACTCTTGTTACTACGTCATATAATCTGATTACTGCCTCATGTACTCTTGTTACTACGTCATATAATCTGATTACTGCTTCATGTACTCTTGTTACTACGTCATATAATCTGATTACTGCCTCATGTACTCTTGTTACTACGTCATATAATCTGATTACTGCCTCATGTACTCTTGTTACTACGTCATATAATCTGATTACTGCTTCATGTACTCTTGTTACTACGTCATATAATCTGATTACTGCTTCATGTACTCTTGTTACTATGTCATATAATCTGATTACTGCCTCGTGTACTCTTGTTACTACGTCGTAAAATCTGATTACTGCTTCATGTACTCTTGTTACTACGTCATATAATCTGATTACTGCCTCATGTACTCTTGTTACTACGTCGTAAAATCTGATTACTGCTTCATGTACTCTTGTTACTACGTCATAAAATCTGATTACTGCTTCATGTACTCTTGTTACTACGTCATATAATCTGATTACTGCTTCATGTACTCTTGTTACTACGTCATATAATCTGATTACTGCCTCATGTACTCTTGTTACTACGTCATATAATCTGATTACTGCTTCATGTACTCTTGTTACTACGTCATATAATCTGATTACTGCTTCATGTACTCTTGTTACTACGTCATATAATCTGATTACTGCTTCATGTACTCTTGTTACTACGTCATATAATCTGATTACTGCTTCATGTACTCTTGTTACTACGTCATATAATCTGATTACTGCTTCATGTACTCTTGTTACTACGTCATATAATCTGATTACTGCCTCATGTACTCTTGTTACTACGTCATATAATCTGATTACTGCTTCATGTACTCTTGTTACTACGTCATATAATCTGATTACTGCTTCATGTACTCTTGTTACTATGTCATATAATCTGATTACTGCCTCATGTACTCTTGTTACTACGTCATATAATCTGATTACTGCTTCATGTACTCTTGTTACTACGTCATATAATCTGATTACTGCTTCATGTACTCTTGTTACTACGTCATATAATCTGATTACTGCTTCATGTACTCTTGTTACTACGTCGTAAAATCTGATTACTGCTTCATGTACTCTTGTTACTACGTCATATAATCTGATTACTGCCTCATGTACTCTTGTTACTACGTCGTATAATCTGATTACTGCTTCATGTACTCTTGTTACTACGTCATAAAATCTGATTACTGCTTCATGTACTCTTGTTACTACGTCATATAATCTGATTACTGCCTCATGTACTCTTGTTACTACGTCGTAAAATCTGATTACTGCTTCATGTACTCTTGTTACTACGTCATATAATCTGATTACTGCCTCATGTACTCTTGTTACTATGTCATATAATCTGATTACTGCCTCGTGTACTCTTGTTACTACGTCGTAAAATCTGATTACTGCTTCATGTACTCTTGTTACTACGTCATATAATCTGATTACTGCTTCATGTACTCTTGTTACTATGTCATATAATCTGATTACTGCCTCATGTACTCTTGTTACTACATCATATAATCTGATTACTGCTTCATGTACTCTTGTTACTATGTCATATAATCTGATTACTGCTTCATGTACTCTTGTTACTACGTCATATAATCTGATTACTGCTTCATGTACTCTTGTTACTACGTCGTAAAATCTGATTACTGCTTCATGTACTCTTGTTACTACGTCATATAATCTGATTACTGCTTCATGTACTCTTGTTACTACGTCATAAAATCTGATTACTGCTTCATGTACTCTTGTTACTACGTCATATAATCTGATTACTGCCTCATGTACTCTTGTTACTACGTCATATAATCTGATTACTGCTTCATGTACTCTTGTTACTACGTCATATAATCTGATTACTGCTTCATGTACTCTTGTTACTACGTCATATAATCTGATTACTGCTTCATGTACTCTTGTTACTACGTCGTAAAATCAGATTACTGCTTCATGTACTCTTGTTACTATGTCATATAATCTGATTACTGCCTCATGTACTCTTGTTACTACGTCATATAATCTGATTACTGCTTCATGTACTCTTGTTACTATGTCATATAATCTGATTACTGCCTCATGTACTCTTGTTACTACGTCATATAATCTGATTACTGCTTCATGTACTCTTGTTACTACGTCATATAATCTGATTACTGCTTCATGTACTCTTGTTACTACGTCGTAAAATCAGATTACTGCTTCATGTACTCTTGTTACTACGTCATAAAATCTGATTACTGCCTCATGTACTCTTGTTACTACGTCATATAATCTGATTACTGCCTCATGTACTCTTGTTACTACGTCGTAAAATCAGATTACTGCTTCATGTACTCTTGTTACTACGTCATAAAATCTGATTACTGCCTCATGTACTCTTGTTACTACGTCATATAATCTGATTACTGCCTCATGTACTCTTGTTACTACGTCGTAAAATCAGATTACTGCTTCATGTACTCTTGTTACTACGTCATAAAATCTGATTACTGCCTCATGTACTCTTGTTACTACGTCATATAATCTGATTACTGCCTCATGTACTCTTGTTACTACGTCATATAATCTGATTACTGCCTCATGTACTCTTGTTACTACGTCATATAATCTGATTACTGCCTCATGTACTCTTGTTACTACGTCATATAATCTGATTACTGCCTCATGTACTCTTGTTACTACGTCATATAATCTGATTACTGCTTCATGTACTCTTGTTACTACGTCGTAAAATCAGATTACTGCTTCAAGTACTCTTGTTACTACGTCATATGATCTGATTGCTACCTCATATAATCTGTGGTTTGCCGATGACTTGTGATGAAGGTGTGTAATATAACCCCCCCCCAGGTGGGCGGGTTCGGCAGGTACCAGTGGCTCCATGTGACTCTGATCAGTTTACCTGGTTTGTTGATGGCGAGTCAGAATCTGCTGAACAACTTTGTCTCAGGAATTCCCGCCCACCACTGCAGCCTGCCGACCAATCACAGCCTCCACAACCTGTCTCACTACCAGGTAACCTGTCTTCACCTGACAGATTAGCTAATCTCAGTACTATGATGGATTCATGTGATTGGTTGTTGCAGGTGGAGGAGAAACAGTTTATCAAAGCTTTTATCCCTATGGACTCTTCCGGAACTAGATTGGACCGCTGCAAGAGGTAAACATTATTCTTCTTTGTTTATTTCCTCTCATATAATAAAGTCCCTCTGACATCACTTCCTGTTCCATTTCCTGTTGTTCAGGTATGTGGAGCCTCAGTGGCAGCTGTTACTCCCCAACAACACCGCTAACGTTAGCGAGCTACAGACTGAAGGATGTTTGGACGGATGGACGTTCGACAACTCAGAGTTCCTCGCCACCACCGTCTCCGAGGTAACCGGTAGTACTGATATTTTAGGAGATAATACTGATACTTTAGGAGATAATACTGATACTTTAGGAGATAATACTGATACTTTAGGAGGTAGTGATACTTTAGAAGGTTCTAGTGATACTTTTGGAGGTACTACTGATACTTTAGGAGGTAGTAGTGATACTTTAGGAGGTTATAGTGATACTTTAGGAGGTAGTAGTGATACTTTAGGAGGTAGTAGTGATACTTTAGGAGGTAGTAGTGGTACTTTAGGAGGTTGTAGACCTACTGTCACTCTGATTCTGTCTCTTTTCTTCAGTGGGAGCTGGTGTGTTCTCTGCGTCCTCTGAAACAGATGATTCAGACCATTTATATGGGCGGAGTTTTAGCAGGAGCCATTATTTTCGGAGGTCTTTCAGACAGGTAAAACTCACCTGGTAACACTCACCTGGCAAAACTCACCTGGTAAAACTCACCTGTTAACACTGCAAACATACAACATTCAAGTCTTTGACCTGTGATCTTTTGAACCAACAGTGGATATGAAGCAATGTTTTTATGTCCATGTTTTAGTTGCATGTTGTCCTGTGAACATGTGTAGGTGTTAATATCAAATCAATACTAATCTCCCTTTCTGTGTCTCTCGCTCTCTCTCTCAGGTTTGGGAGGCGGTCTGTCCTTATATGGTCATACCTTCAGCTGGGTATTCTCGGTTGTAGCTCCGCCCTCGCTCCTTCATACGCCGCCTATTGTGTTTTTAGGTTTTTGAGTGGGATGGCGGTGTCCGGCATCATCCTGAATGGAGTCTCACTGAGTACGTAGTATGTCTGTCTGTCTACATGTCTCTTGGTCTACCTGTATGTCTGTCTGTACCTGTCTCTCTCTGTATGTCTGTATACCTCTCTGTCTACCTGTCTGTCTGTCTGTCTGTCTGTCTTTCTGTCTGTCTGTCTGTCTGTCGGTCATGAACTGCAGGTTCTTTAACATCTTTGTGAAAACTGATGATGTGTCCTCAGAGGTTGATCAACGTGTCTGTCTACCTGTCTGTCTGTCCGTCTACCTGTTTATCTGTCTACCTGACTGTCTGTCTGTCGGTCATGAACTGCAGGTTCTTTAACGTCTTTGTTTTTTTTATTGATTCTTTATGGAAACTGATGATGTGTCCTTAGAGGTTGATCAACAAGTCTGTCTACCTGTCTGTCTGTCTACCTGTCTGTCTCCAGAGGTGGAGTGGATCCCGACCAAAGAGAGGACGTTAGTGGGCACGCTAAGCTCCTTCTTTTTCACCTTTGGTCAGATGATCCTGGCCGGGCTTGCCTATTGGCTGAGAGACTGGAGGAAGTTACAGCTGGTCGTCTGTGCCCCCATGTTCCTGTTCTTCAGCTACAGCTGGTCAGTGTCCACTTTCAAATCTACTTCCTCTTAGGGTTAGGTTTGATTGGTCTGATTGGTCGGGGAGTTCTGATCCGGCTGTTCTCTGATTGGTCAGGTGGTACGTAGAGTCGGCTCGTTGGTTGGTTCTGAACCGTCAGTCTGAGGAAGCATTAAAGAGTCTTCATCGAGTCGCTCGAATCAACGGAAAACCAGAGGTTGTGGACAAATTAACCCTGGAGGTAACCTGTCTGTCTGTCTGTCTGTCTGTCTGTCCCGGGTATACAGATGTGTGATATCCGATCAGAAGCTCAGATCAGTTTTCTGTAACCTGCAGGTTCTTCACTCTCACATGAATAAGGAGATTGAGTCGAGTCGGTCGACGTTCACAGCGTACGATCTACTGAAGACCAGAACGATGAGACGGATCTCCATCTGTCTGGTGGTTGTCTGGTCAGAAGATTCACCTGCTTTATATATAACAATAATAATAATATCAACTTATTTTTGATGTTTTCAGAGAGAATCACTAATTATCAATCTACAGCAATTTTGGAGGGAAATACATTAATTGGGTCTGAAAAAGAGCAAGTTGATTCCAATGGAGAAGATAATGGAAAATGATGAGTCTTCATTTGAGACTGATCAAATATTTAAGTGGGATTATAGTAATCTGTATGCATTAATAGTCCTCTTCTATTTAATGTTCAATTCTACAATGAAATCTGTAGATAATATGTGGTCTTGAAGATGGGACGAGTAATGCCCAAACTAACTAACTAACTAACTATCTATCTGCTGACTAGTCAGATCCCACTAGAGGAAGAGCAGAAGGTAGTACATGAAGGTAAATTACAGGCTTTCAGAATGATATGTTATAAATACATAAAACCTACATCTGTAGAAGCCAAAGTTATCAGGTACCTGATCAGTACAGTTTGAAATCATTATTCAGGTTCCCTCAATAACAGACTAATTAACCCACTTCAGCTGTTATTTGAACCCGAACCTCCATCTTTTCCTAAACCTCCGTTCCCTTTTAGTGGAGGTGTGGTATTTATGTAAATGATGGAGACATTTTGATTGACAATATGAACATTGGTATTCTATTTTATGCTGATGACATTGTGTTGGTTAGAGAGGAAAAGATGAATCTACACAAAATGCTGCATATTATGTGTTTATGGTGCAGTAAAAGGAGACGGTGAAAACACAGATTATACATTTTAGAAAGCAGATAAATATTTCAGTTTGGGACAAAGGCTTATTATAAATATATATATATATTAGTGCTAAGCAAGTTAACACGTTATTATCGCGTTAACGGCGATAATTATTTTATCGCGCGTTAATGCAGTTTTTTTTTTTATTATTAAGCGGACATTTTTAACACAAGAACCGGCCTACCACACATATTGCGGTAATCAGCGTTGCATATGTGTCTGACCAAAATACCAAAAAAAACAGAAATTATTCATTTAAATTATCACGCCATTTAGAGTTTTTAAAGTGTTTTTGTTTGGAATATGTATAATAAGCATATCATTTAGTTATTGCTACTGAGAATTTAACAAACAAAAATAAAACATGATATGATGAGGTTTGCAGTTTTCAAGGTGTATATTTCAAATTGCATCTCTTACACATGAAGATAAAGTTGTGAACACCGGCTGAATATCTATTATCAGAATCATTATAACTGTGTTATAACTGCTACTGTGTAAAGAGAATACTGTTAAAACCGTTAAAAAGCACCTTATTTGTTTAAAGTGTTTGCAAACCAAATATTATTGCGCTTTTTTTCATACATATTTGTACTTTTAAAATAAAAGTGCGCAATACACTACTTTTGAATTAATTATTGAATTTTGCGCATAACAATGCGATTAATCGCAAAAAACTCATGCGATTAATCGCGATTAAAAATTGTAATCGTTGCCCAGCACTAATATATATGTATATATATATATATATATAAAAATATAATATATAAATATAAATATATATATATATATATAAATACCTTGACTTTGTCTTTTATGAAAACACGAGTGTTTCAGATTGAATTAGAGTTCTGAGGTCTGTGATGAATAAATGAAAATATAAAGGAGATCTGGAAAAGAAATCTACCTGTCTACCTGTCTACCTGTCTACCTGTCCACCTGTCTACCGGTCTACCTGCCCGCTTGTCCGCCTGTCTACCTGTCCACCTATCTGCCTGTCCACCTGTCTACCTGTCCACCTGTCTACCGGTCTACCTGCCCGCTTGTCCGCCTGTCCACCTGTCTACCTGTCCACCTGTCTACCTGTCTACCTGTCCGCCTGTCTACCTGTCCGCCTGTCTACCTGTTTGCCTGTCTACCTGTCTACCTGTCCACCTGTCTACCTGTCCACCTATCTACCTGTCCACCTGTCTACCTGTCCACTTGTCTACCTGTCTACCTGTCTACCTGTCCACCTATCCACCTGTCTACCTGTCCGCCTGTCTACCTGTCCGCCTGTCCGCCTGTCTACCTGTCTACCTGTCCGCCTGTCTACCTGTCCGCCTGTCTACCTGTCTACCTGTCTACCTGTCCACCTGTCCACCTATCTACCTGTCCACCTGTCTACCTGTCCACTTGTCTACCTGTCTACCTGTCTACCTGTCCACCTATCCACCTGTCTACCTGTCCACCTGTCTATCATCAGTATGTCTTCCTCTGCAGGTTCTCCACCAGTTTTGCATACTACGGTTTGGCAATGGACCTGCAGAAGTTCGGGGTGAGTCACCTGAATATAATTCATGTATAATATAATTAATATATAATATAATTAATGCTTAACATGCACCTGATACCAGAGGTTTAGATCATGTGTTCGAAGGTAGAGAGAGGAAACGTCACACCTGTTTGTCTGTGAACCCGTTCTCATTTGTGAACAAACAAACACACGTTAGTCACAAAGTGATGTCGAGTTATTTTAAAGTTACTTTAGTGATGTGTGTGTGATGTGTTTTCCGGACTTATGTCACGTTGTTTACGTTTTAGTTATTTTACGTTTTAGTTATTTTACATTTAGTTAGTTTACATAATTAATTTAAGCCCAACCAGGAGGTTTTCCCTAACTAAGTGTTTTTGTTTGTGCGTGTCTACAATTCTACCTGTTTACCTGCCTACCTGTCTGTCTCTCTATCTGTCTGTCTCTCTCATGTTTGTTCACTTTGGTTTAACCCTTCTTGTCCTCCTATTGGCTGATGCTTGTTCCAGGTGAGTATCTACCAGATGCAGATCATTTTTGGAGCTGTTGATTTTCCCGCGAAACTGATGGCTCTGGGCATGCTCACTTACCTGGGGAGGCGGGTCTCTCAGGCCACCTGTCTGTTCGTGTCTGCTGTCATCATCTTCGCCAACATCTTTGTCCCCACAGGTAGTACTCACTAATATACATTATACACACAATAATACACACTAATACACATTATACACACACTAATACACAGTATACACACACTAATACACACTAAAACACATTATACACACAGTAATACACACTAATACACACTAAAACACATTATACACACACTAATACACACTAAAACACACCTTTAACATGATACCACACACACAGGTAGCGTTGATACACTATAGGCCTTTACATTTTGTTTGTGCGATAAATTCAAACATCAAAATATTTTTCCTAACTTTCGCACCAGAGTGAGAGTCATATGGAAGGGACATGATATATAATGTATATAATGATACATAATGATATATAATATATATAATATGTGTACTAGTTGTTTCATGTTACACAATCTATTGATAACACAACATATTACTTTATTAACACACAGACACACACTCTACAACAACCATCAGCTCGTAATTATATATATATACAGTATATGATATATATGATATATAATGATATATATCATATATATGATACATAATGATATATATGATATATAATAATACATAATGATATATAATGATACACAATGATACATAATGATATATAATGATACATTATGATACATAATGATATAGGATGATACATAATGATATATAATGATATATAATGATAGATAATGATAGATAATGATACATAATGATACATAATGATAGATAATGATACATAATGATACATAATGATATATAATGATACATTATGATACATAATGATATAGGATGATACATAATGATATATAATGATATATAATGATAGATAATGATAGATAATGATACATAATGATACATAATGATAGATAATGATACATAATGATAGATAATGATACATAATGATACATAATGATAGATAATGATACATAATGATATATAATGATATATAATGATAGATAATGATACATAATGATATAGGATGATACATAATGATATATAATGATATATAATGATATATAATGATAGATAATGATACATAATGATAGATAATGATACATATTGATAGATAATGATACATAATGATATATAATGATACATAATGATAGATAATGATATATAATGATACATAATGATAGATAATGATACATATTGATATATAATGATACATAATGATAGATAATGATATATAATGATACATTATGATACATAATGATATATAATGATACATAATGATATAGGATGATACATATTGATATATAATGATACATAATGATAGATAATGATATATAATGATACATTATGATACATAATGATATAGGATGATACATAATGATATATAATGATAGATAATGATAGATAATGATAGATAATGATACATAATGATACATAATGATATATAATGATAGATAATGATAGATAATGATACATAATGATACATAATGATAGATAATGATACATAATGATAGATAATGATATATAATGATACATTATGATACATAATGATATAGGATGATACATAATGATATATAATGATAGATAATGATAGATAATGATAGATAATGATACATAATGATACATAATGATAGATAATGATACATAATGATAGATAATGATATATAATGATACATTATGATACATAATGATATAGGATGATACATAATGATATATAATGATAGATAATGATACATAATGATAGATAATGATACATAATGATATAGGATGATACATAATGATATATAATGATATATAATGATAGATAATGATAGATAATGATACATAATGATACATAATGATAGATAATGATACATAATGATAGATAATGATATATAATGATACATTATGATACATAATGATATAGGATGATACATAATGATATATAATGATAGATAATGATAGATAATGATAGATAATGATACATAATGATACATAATGATAGATAATGATACATAATGATAGATAATGATATATAATGATACATTATGATACATAATGATATAGGATGATACATAATGATATATAATGATAGATAATGATACATAATGATAGATAATGATACATAATGATATAGGATGATACATAATGATATATAATGATAGATAATGATACATAATGATATAGGATGATACATAATGATATATAATGATATATAATGATAGATAATGATAGATAATGATACATAATGATACATAATGATAGATAATGATACATAATGATAGATAATGATATATAATGATACATTATGATACATAATGATATATAATGATAGATAATGATACATAATGATAGATAATGATACATAATGATACATATTGATAGATAATGATACATAATGATAGATAATGATACATAATGATACATTATGATACATAATGATATAGGATGATACATAATGATATATAATGATAGATAATGATACATAATGATAGATAATGATACATAATGATACATATTGATAGATAATGATACATAATGATAGATAATGATACATAATGATATATATATAATGATATATAATGATTAGTGCAGGGCAAGTTAACGCGTTATTATTGCGTTAACGCATTTATTGAGGGCAGAAGTTTGAACAAAGGAGCACAGAGGGGGGGGGGGGGGGGGGGGCCCTGACCGCAGGACCTCAGCTGCAGCAACTTTCGACAGCGAAGTCTCACCAAAAACGAGCTGGATCAGATTTTAAAAGTAAAACAAGTATTTAATAACAAATGCAAACTAAATTAACTATCAATAGTAAATGTTCTCGAGAGCAGAGATCACACACACACTCGTCCTCACAGCTCTCCACTCAGATTATCTGAAAACAGCAAGGCATGTGTGGTCTGGCTTCTGCCCTCTCAAACAAGGCTTGTATAGCGCTGAAAAGACAGAAAGTGTTTGAACTGTCCTAAAAATGCTGAAAACAATGTCTGAGCCAATCAGTGTTTGGCTTGTTGATCATCTTGGCTCCTCCCCTAATCGATTTGTGGCACGACTCCCTCGTAGCAACCCACATGGCTGTAAATCCATTCCACTCCTCCGGACCGGGCTTGGCCTGTCCTCCCAGTGGTCATCTCTGGACTCCTGCCGCTGGAAAATGTCCTTATATGGTATCACTGGCTCCAACTCTGCTTCATGCCTGTAAAACCCTCACTCTGGATGTCCCTAAATCTCTGACCCTTTAAGACTTATTCTCTACAGTGTTTAATACCTACAGTGACTATACTTGTATGGCTTAATACATTCAATGTGTCAATATACTGTAACATATAATATCCTCTATCTGTAAACCTCCTGTAAACATAGAATACATTCCATAGATAAATATATTGTAACATTCTTATTATTGTGACACTTCTATTCACCACAAGAGGTGCTAATAATCATACTAAACTAATCCTAACACTGAAATCCTTCACAAATCCTACTAATACTATTTTTAATACTGAAATCCTTCACACATTCATTAATTAACGCCGCCAATTATTTTATTGCGCGTTAACGCAGATTTTGTTTTTATTATTAAGCGGACATTTTTAACACAAGAACCGGGCAGCGAGCGGTGAACAGCTGTTTGTGTGGCGTCACTTCCTGCTGCTGCTTCTTATCACCCTCTATGTACCAACGTACATTTAGAACAAATACCACACATATTACGGTAATCAGCGTTAAATATGTGTCTGACCAACATACCAAAATAAATGATTAATTTAAATAATTTTTTTTGAGTTTTTAAAGTTGTTTTGTTTGTAATATGTATAATAAGCATATAATTTAGTTATCACTACTGAGAATTTAACAAACATAAAAAAAGGGAAAAAAACATGACGTAGATAGGTTTGCAGTTTTCAAGGTGTATATTTCAAATTGCATTTATTACACATGAAGATAAAGTTGTGAACACCGGCTGAATATCTATTATCAGAATCAATATAACTGTATTATAACTGCTACTGTGTAAAGGGAATACTGCTGTTAAAAAGAACCTGATTTGTTTAAAGTGTTTGTCCTGGAGATAACGGAGTCAGTGGGGGACCCGGGCTCTGTTAATGAGCCCGACTGCCGACGGGAAGAAACTGTTGGTGTGGCGTGAGGTCTTGGTCCTGATGGACTGATTGGATTGCAGCCAATCACCCTCTCGGCAGTGATATATGATGATACATAATGATACATAATGACACATAATGATATAATGATATTTATGAACACACAGACATGCAGACCATGAGGACCGTGTTGGCGTGTCTCGGTAAAGGTTTCACCTCGGCCTCCTTCACCACCGTCTACCTGTACACCGGAGAGCTCTACCCAACCGTCATCAGGTGAGACAGGCTGCCTTCAGCAAGACAGGTCTTTATATGTGAGACACAAAGATGAGGACATGTTTACGTATGATGTCACATATAGAATGAGAATGTCCCACATAAACCCAAATAAAACATGATGTATGATGTATGATGTATGGTGTGTGTGTGTGTGTGTATATGTATGTGTGTGTATGTGTGTATGTGTGTGTGTGTATATGTGTGTGTGTGTGTGTGTGTGTGTGTGTGTGTGTGTGTGTGTGTGTGTGTGTGTGTGTGTGTGTGTGTGTGTCTTCAGACAGACAGGAATGGGCTTCGTCTCCACCATGGCCAGAATTGGCAGCATGGCGGCCCCTGCCGTCCTCATCCTGGACGAGGTGACATCGCTGATTCAAACCTTAACAATCATCAACTCATTGATTAATCATTATTATTTTTAATACTTTATTCATAAAATCTATGTCATTGATCTAAAGAATAAATATATCAACAATCCTACTGTGTTACAGTCTTAAAACAGATCTTCTCTGGTCTCTCTGCTTCAGCTTCATTGTTGCTAATGCTACTTGTTGCTAACAGTACTTATGGACTACATTTCCCAGCTATTCCCTGCTCTGCCCAGTATGGTGTACGGGGGGTCGGCAGTGTTGGCCGGCTGCTTCGCCTGCTTCCTGCCGGAGACGCTTAACATTCCGCTGCCCGACACCATCGAAGACGTGGAGGAGAGATGGTGAGCTAATGGCTTACGGCTAACAATCAGCTTCGTTAGCAGTGTTAGCTTCTAGAGCATCTTTAGCTTCATTTGTATTGATGTCTTCATTAGCATCATTAGCTTTATTACCACCGTTAGCTTTGTTAGCAAGCTGCTGGTCTTAATCAATAAGTAATAAATAAATAAACTGTCTGTGGTTTGAAGGTCTGGAACAAGCCCCGCCCCGCGAAAAGAAGAGGGCATGTCTTTGAAAGAGGGTGTGGACAGTGGTGTTGGGGGCGTGGCCTCAACTGAAGACGTGACTTTAAAAGAGCTGAAGGAAGCTGAAGGGACGGGCCTGAACGCCCTCTGACCAATCAAACGGCTCCACTGAACCTCGACCAATCAGACGGCTGAACTCAACCAGTCTGAATAAAGAGACTCAGATGTTTGATTATAGATTATTGATTAGTTATAAGTGAAGTTAAAACTAATGATTAATAAATCAATAACCAATAACAGTGTAACACAAATAAACCTGTGATTAATATCAGATCATTGTTGTCTTTCTTTCAGGCTGCATGAGGCTTCAGTCACATAACCTGGGTCACGTGACCACGTCTCTCCGCTATAGGCTCGTTCGAGATGAGCCGGTCCTGATCAGAATCGATCACAATGCATGCTGGGTAGATTTGTGTCCGACTTGCTCTGACATCATGAACACAAGGTCATCGATGACCTCACGAGAGCGAGGCGGCCGCAGATTTTAGAGCCAGGTGACCCCAATGCATGATGGGAAACTCCTGCTGTCTCCGGATCAAAGAGCTGATTGGTTCTTAGATTTGACAACAAACACGTTTAGTAGAAAATCATAATTTTCTGTGTAATTATAATATTTAATGCTCGATTGTTAACTATTAGTCTAAAAGAAGGTTTAATCTAAAAACATATATTGTGGGATTGATAATAATAATAATACATATAATAAAGATTATTTATATAAAACATCAAAGCGAGCAGCAAAGTGTTTCACAAACATAAAAAGAACAAAAGTTAAAGAACAATGCAGATAAACGCACATTTACACATAAATATATATATTTACAAACACATGAATAAATCAGTAGGAGGTCTGTAAACTACAAGAAGCCTACAGATCTAACAGGAAGTCAGTGTTTCTGTGACTTCCTGTTTATTCTTTGTAGGATGAAAACTATCCGACTTCACCTCAATGGGTACATCTCAAGTCTCTTAATTCTCGTTTCCTCGCTCCTCGCTCCTCGCTTCAACCGGAAGTTGTTCTGCTCGCCATATTGACGGCCGTCCCAAAGCTCTAATGTAGCGAGGAGGAGCGAGGAGCGAGGAGAGATCTCTGAGGAGCCATGAGCGAGGACGCACGAGAACAGACTTCCTGGAAGTGTTTTAACGGCCGACACGCCCCCTCTTTGTTCATCAGTTATCTGATTGGACGCTGCAGCCGATCGGACTGATGAGATTTCTTTCAACATGTAAACATGAAGACAGATCACAGATTAAACTCTAGTTTATATTTGATATGTTTTCTGATTCACCGTCTGGTTTAAATAGATGTTCATTGTCTGAACAACAAAAGGACCACAAACAACTTTCTTCATTTATTATAAAGATTTGTGTTTTCATGATCTGATGTTTCCCTCAATAACTTTATTATGAAACAATTAAAGTCAGAAAGAGCTTCTTACATCATTGATCATCATTTCATTCAGTCACGTGAGGCGGATCATTCCTGAGTGTTTGATGAGTTTCATCATTTAAGAGAAACAATAATCATATTCTGGGTTATTTATTAATGACGTCACAGTCACAATTTAAAAACGTACAGACGCAGATAATTCATAAATAAGACGATCGCATTCCGCCGTAGAAATCGATCCTGATCTTATAAACAGAACAGTTTGTTAACAGACTACAGAGAGAAACACCTCTACAGATGATAACTGTCTTTATTAGTTATTAGTATTATTAGTTACTATTATTAAGTACAGTGATGATAACTGTGTGTATTTATTAGTTATTAGTATTATTAGTTTCTATTATTAAGTACAGTGATGATCACTGTGTCTTTATTAGTTATTAGTATTATTAGTTTCTATTATTAAGTACAGTGATGATAACTGTGTCTTTATTAGTTATTAGTATTATTAGTTACTATTATTAAGTAAAGTGATGATAACTGTGTGTCTTTATTAGTTATTAGTATTATTAGATACTATTATTAAGTACAGTGATGATAACTGTGTGTCTTTATTAGTTATTAGTATTATTAGTTACTATTATTAAGTACAGTGATGATAACTGTGTCTTTATTAGTTATTAGTATTATTAGTTTCTATTATTAAGTAAAGTGATGATAACTGTCTTTATTAGTTATTAGTATTATTAGTTACTATTATTAAGTACAGTGATGATAACTGTGTGTCTTTATTAGTTATTAGTATTATTAGTTAATATTATTAAGTACAGTGATGATAACTGTGTCTTTATTAGTTATTAGTATTATTAGTTACTATTATTAAGTACAGTGATGATAACTGTGTCTTTATTAGTTATTAGTATTATTAGTTTCTATTATTAAGTAAAGTGATGATAACTGTCTTTATTAGTTATTAGTATTATTAGTTACTATTATTAAGTACAGTGATGATAACTGTGTCTTTATTAGTTATTAGTATTATTAGTCACTATTATTAAGTACAGTGATGATAACTGTGTCTTTATTAGTTATTAGTATTATTAGTTTCTATTATTAAGTACAGTGATGATAACTGTGTGTCTTTATTAGTTATTAGTATTATTAGTAACTATTATTAAGTACAGTGATCATGTGAACAGACACAAACTTCTCTAAAGTCTCTCCAGCTGTTAAAGCCGACTGACAGCTGATCAGCTGATCCTCCGTCATCAGAAACAGACGTCGCTTCACGTGACGCTTCGGAGGAAAGGACGTGTCGTGTCTCTTAAAACATATTTCCTCGTTTCCTCTCTCCTCGCATGGTTTCCTTGCGTCTCTCCATGCATCCCTGGTGGGAGGGACTAAGACGCAAGGAAAGGAGCCAAGTGAGGGAAACGGGGAAGCAATTAAGAGACTTGGGATGTACCCTGTGTTCTGTCAATGCCTCCTAAAGATGATGATGATGATGATGATGATGATGATGATGATGATGATGAAGATGATGAAGATGAAGATGATGTCTGAGCTCATCTACTTTACAGGAGAGAAGCATCTAGAACAAGTCTATTAATATTAATAATAATTAACAATAGTCTATTAACAGTGTTGGAAGAAAGAAAAATATCTTATACTTCAGTAAAAGTACTAATACCTGTGAAGTACTAATACTACCCTGTAAAGTACTATGTGTACAAGTAAACAGGTTAAATCTCTTAATCAATGTTCCTCATATGACAATATTCAAGTAAAAGTACACAAGTAGCAAAGGTATACTTTATATATATATAAATATATATATACATATATATATATAAATGTATATATACATATATTATATATATATATAAATATGTATATATACATATATTATAAATATTTATACATTATATAAATATATATTTTATATATATACATATATTATATATATATAATATGATATGATCAGATGATCGATCACATTGATGGTCTTTAGCTCTCCATGTTTTTGTTTCTGCTAAAGAATGACGCCTCCTGACGTCACCATGACGCATCACGTACTCTGACTCATCGTCCAATCAGAAACGACGCTCTGCCTCGTTTCATTTGAGTGACAGAACTTCCAGCCAACGGGCTGTGCGCCTGCGCAGGCGGCATCGTTGTCGGGGGCGGGGAGAGGCACAGCGGAACAAAATGGCGGCCGTGGCTGCAGAGCCAGCAGCTGCTGCGGTTCTGATAACAACAATAACCGCGGCGACGGACGAAGAGGGCTCGGTAGAACAGGGTCCGGTTGGACCGGGAGTAACAGGAGACCCGCTGGAGACCGACGGGTCACGGGAGACCGGTCCGGTCGTGCAGCTGGTCCGGGTGGAGGATGATGGTGTGGAGGAGCACCGCCATGTCAGGCCGGAGATGGAGTCCTCTGAGACCGGAGGTAACGATGAACACACCGGTAACCCCACGGTGGACCGGTTCAGTACCGGAGTACCAGGAGATCCAGAGGTTTACCGGAGCATCCTGCAGCCGTCTGTCGTCTTTCTGCACTCATTCCCGGATCCCCCGCCCGTCACAGAGGCCGGTTTGTCTCTGGCGGAACCATCGGAACCGAACACCAATGTGACTACGGACCGAGATTGCAGGGCTCTGGTCCAACCGGAAGACGCCATGTTGGCCCCGGAGACAGACCCTGGTACAAACTCAGCGGGCCTGATGACGGACACCGTGAAGCAGGAGAAACCCACCGAGGAGGACACCTCTAGACCTGGTCCCGGTCCTGATCCCGGTCTCGGTGCCCAGGACCTCAGTCCCGGGTCTGAAGTCCGGGTCTCCCTGGATCACGTCATCGATGACGCGCTGGTGGTGTCTTTCCGGTTGGGGGAGAAGGTTTTCTCCGGAGTTCTGATGGATGTTTCAAAAAGGTAAAACTTTATTAACATATATATATATATATATATATATATATATATATATATATATATATATATATATATATATATATATATATATATATATATATATATATATATAACTTTATTAACATGTTAACAAAAATCATCGACGGATTAAATGTTAATACAAATAATTAGAATAAAATAAAATCAAGAACCCAAAAATACCCCAAAATATTCATAAAACTTATTTAGCAGGATGTATATAAATATATAGATACAATTAATTTGAGATGCTGTCTGAGATCCTCACGTGCTGTTCTTAATATTAATATGCTATGAATATAATATATTATTAATAATATATTAATATATTATTATGCTAGAGCTGAAACTGAGGACATGTTACTGATAAACCAGGTCTTTTCCTTGTGAACTTCACAATAGTTGTACAAAATAAGCATTGATAAGAAAAGTTGTCCTCATAGCGTCACTTGAAATGTCCGCTCCGTTGGGTTGATACTGCCGCTGATAACAGCTGCTTCCTCATGTCAGTAGTAGTATAAACAGCTGCTAGTAAAGACAACAAGGTCAACACCTGTAATCAGTTGTCCATGTTGGACTAACCTGGTAGTCGATCGATAAACAAATTTGTTTGTTTTCTTTTGGAAAGGTGGTAGGGTCACGTGGTAGGGTCACGTGGTAGGGTCACGTGGTAGGGTCACGTGATAGGGTAACTTCAAACTAACCCTAACACTCTGGAGCGTTTTTAAACGTATCCGTCCTCTGGGCTCTAAAACTCTGGCCGAGTGTGAACGCTCAGTGTAACGTAGAAAAGATGTTTTAAAATAGAAACGTGACCTCGGAGAGATGGACAAACTTTACAGTCGTCATTCACTAGAATCCTTTTGCGGTTTCAGACCATGTTGTTGGTCTTTTTGAAGTTCGTCTGTCTTCCTCTTTGTGTTTCCTGACGATATCTCCCAGCATTCATAGTTTTCAGTCATGTGACCTTAGCGGTGACCTGGAGGGAAAACAAAGGGCCAACATGGCGGCTCACATGAACTCTCAGTAGAAGCTCCTGTTTCTAGCCACGAATATTTGAATTACCTCTCAACTGACGACGTTTGTTTTATTTCGATGTTTGTTTGTTTGTTGTATGTCGATGTTTGTTGTATGTCGATGTTGTATCTTGATGTTTGTTGTATGTCGATGTTTGTTTGTTGTATTTTGATGTTTGTTGTATTTCGATGGCGCCACAGTTGTAAGATCTCGGTGTCATTGAGTCTCTAAGGTTCTCATCCTTCGTGGTTTCAGGTTCGGACCGTACGGTATCCCCATCACGGTATTCCCCAGACGGGACAACCAGAGTCGACCTACGATGTCTGTGCAGTCTACAGTCGGCGACCCGTCCACCAAACAGGAAGAGGTCTCCTTGGCTCCGCCCCCTCCCCAGCCTCAGCCCTGGACCTCCAAACCGCCGCCCCTGTTCCAGGACGGGGCGGCGTACCCGCCTCCGCTGTTCATCAGGGACACCTACAACCAGGCCTTACCTCAGCCGCTGCCACGCAAGATCAAACGGCCAAAGCGGCGCTACCGCTGCGAGGAGCCAACCTCCATCATGAATGCCATCAAGCTCCGCCCCCGCCAGGTGCTCTGCGACAAGTGCAAAGGTGTGGTGGCGTCGGGGGGGCACAGGGAGTCCCGGCGGGGCCCGGCGGATCTGAGGAGCGAGGAGGCGTCACGGCGACGGCGACCGGCCGAGGGACCGATCTCCTCTGAGGTCAAACGGCTGAGAAGTGACGATAAGGGAGGACGTCCTGCAGACAGACGCTCATCATCAGGGATATGTTTGTCATCTTCATCTTCCTCTCGCCGTGTCCTGAGGGGCGTGGCTTCATCTTCATCCTCACCATCATCCAGCCGAATGTGTCTGAAGCTGAACCCCAAGAAGGTTCTGGCCAAAGGTTCGGCCGTCGACTCCTCCGAAGCTCGGCAGGTTCTCAAGAAACTTGTGAGGAGTTCACAGCCGCCGCCGCCTCCTCGCCGACCCAAAGACCAGAACCAGAATCAGAACCAGGATCAGACCCAGGACCAGGACCGCACCAAGGCTGTAACCAGAGCAGCTGCCCTGCAGAACCACAACCAGAAGGTGCACTTCACTCGCCGCCTACAGCATCTCGGTGGCGCCGCCGCCAGCTCGAGCTCCCACGTGGCGCTTCCACCCAGGATGCGCCTGAAGCCCCAAAGGTATCGTACCGACGACAGCCAGGAGTCCTTGTCCAAACAGAGCGCTCGCTCATCGCCTCCCAAACTTGCTTCAAGCCCCGCCCCCACACCCAACCCAGAACCACCACAAGACCCGCCCCAAGACCCGTCACAAGCCTTGCCCCAAGACCCGTCACAAGCCTCGCCCCAAGAGCCGTCACAAGCCTCGCCCCAAGACCCGTCACAAGCCTCGCCCCAAGACCCGTCACAAGCCTCGCCCCAAGAGCCGTCACAAGCTCCGCCCCAAGATCCGTCACAAGCTCCGCCCCAAGACCCGTCACAAGACCCGCCCCAAGAGCCGTCACAAGCTCCGCCCCCTCCCTTAACCACAGCATGTCCTCCAACACCCCCCTCCACCTCCTGCACATCCAAACTGGAGGTGCAGGAGGTCCGCCCCTCCCCTGAGCAGGTAATAGAGGCTCCTCCCCCCTGCTCCTCCAGCTCCTCCTCCTCCTTGGACTCCTCCCACTCAGAGTGCAGCTCCACAGAGACTTTTGACCTCCCCCCTCCTGGAGATCCCCCCTCCTCCTCTCCCACTACCCCTCCCCCCCGAGCCGGCGGTGAGGAGGAGGAAGAGGAGGAAGGTGATTTGAAGAGGCGTAGGAAGTCC
The DNA here is from genome assembly GCA_032191485.1 of Leptoclinus maculatus. Classification (NCBI taxonomy): domain Eukaryota; kingdom Metazoa; phylum Chordata; class Actinopteri; order Perciformes; family Stichaeidae; genus Leptoclinus; species Leptoclinus maculatus. The sequence continues at coordinate 17,684,409 of JAVDOI010000016.1, forward strand.
TCCACCTCCTCTTCGTCCTCTTCGTCCTCCTCGTCTTCGTCCGTCTTCTCTAAGTTAGTCTCTAAATGTTCGCTCCCTGACGGTCGGACCGTTTGCGTCGGCGACATCGTCTGGGCAAAGATCTACGGTTTCCCGTGGTGGCCGGCTCGCGTCCTCGGCATCACGGTGTCTCGGCGAGGAGACACGGGTCTGTCGGTGAGGCAGGAGGCTCGTGTCTCCTGGTTCGGGTCGCCCACCACCTCCTTCCTGCCTCTCACCCACTTGTCTCCTTTCCTCGAGAGCTTCCAGTCTCGCTTCGACAGGAAGAGGAAGGGGCCGTACCGCCGCGCCATTGCCGAGGCCGCCAGCGCTGCCAAACAACTCACGCCTGAAGTCCGGGCGCTGCTCACCCAGTTTGAGACGTAGCATCAGCTGATAATGCCCCGCCCCCTAAACACAAGCCCCGCCCCTTTGGGAGGAGCTTGTATGTCAGACTGACTAATGTTTCCTGTTCTGAGAGGAGGGGTCGGGGCTTCTCATTTACCTGTCAGTGTTCAGTGGGCGGGGCTTGTCTCTGTGGTCACCTCCCCCTGTCTTCACAGAGGTCCTCAGTTTCAGGCTCTTTTCACACTAGACGTCGTTTGAACGCTAGTGTGAACGCATCTTCACCTGATGATGTCATAGTGATGTCATCAGAGACACTATCCTGGTGCATTGTGGTTAATGTCAGATCCAGCCCTCTGATTGGCTGTCAGCTACAAACACTAAATGAGGCGTGATGGTTCTAGTGGGTTCTCCGAGTTCTGCTGAGACTGAAAACATTCCTCAGTTCACAAAGATGAAAACTGTGAAACACAAAGTGTTGTTCGAACTGAGGCCAGGGGTCTCAAACAGGGTCCAGACCGTCATAGTCCAGGACATCAGGTCTCCGTGGTCCTGTATGGGATCATGTGACATGTTCATGTTGGATCAGACTCGATCTGTTTGAGACTCTGGACTCAGTTTATCAACATGAGACAGACAGACAGGACAAGTAGGACAGACGGGACACACACAGACAGACTGTTAGACAGGAAGGACGGCTGCTCTGCTCTCACGACAATGACGATGATAAGATGATGATGGTGATGATAGTAATAATAATAATAATAATGATGATGATGATGAAGGTGGATTTCCCCTCTCTTCCGGCTGTCAGACTCTTTTTACCGTCTGTTTGCAGATCAGAGATCCTGAAGGAGAAACTTTTGGGACAAAATAACGGAAACAACAATAGAAACAAACAATAGAATCCATCGAATCGACTTCTGTATGTTTTTTTTGTTTTTGTTTTAAATCTATTAAAAAAACTGTCAAACTTCTCTTTGAATCGTCGTCATTTGAACTCTCATTCTTCTTCTGTGGTGGTTTTACGGTAGGAGTCACAGCGGTGCCTCTCACCTGCAAACAGATGTTTGGTAAACGGGTCTCCAGATGGATTTTTAGGGTTTTTTATTCTATTTTCAATAGAAACCGTTGATTAAATTCAGTGGAGTCTAAATCAGACATTTACACGATGCAGATTTGATGTAAAAATATCTCTGATAACCAGAGCGGGAAAATATACAGTCAGATACTGGATAAATACAGTTAGGTACTGGATAAATGCTGGATAAATAGTGAAATATATATCCAGGTACTGGATAAATACTGAATTATACAGTCAGGTACTGGATAAACACTGAAATCTATGTATAATGATGTACTGGCTAACAGCATTTTAGGGAAACGCATCAGACACCCGTCTCTCTCTCTGATGACCTCATCAGTGACACCTCTCTCTCTCTGATGACCTCATCAGTGACACCTCTCTCTCTCTGATGACATCAGTGACACCTGTCTCTCTCTCTCTCTGATGACATCACCAGTGACACCTGTCTCTCTCTCTCTCTCTCTCTCTCTCTGATGACATCAGTGACACCTGTCTCTCTCTCTCTCTCTGATGACATCACCAGTGACACCTGTCTCTCTCTCTCTCTCTCTCTGATGACATCAGTGACACCTGTCTCTCTCTCTGATGACATCACCAGTGACACCTGTCTCTCTCTCTCTGATGACATCAGTGACACCTGTCTCTCTCTCTCTCTGATGACATCACCAGTGACACCTGTCTCTCTCTCTCTGATGACCTCAGTGACACCTGTCTCTCTCTCTCTCTCTGATGACATCACCAGTGACACCTGTCTCTCTCTCTCTGATGACATCAGTGACACCTGTCTCTCTCTCTGATGACATCACCAGTGACACCTGTCTCTCTCTCTCTGATGACATCAGTGACACCTGTCTCTCTCTCTCTCTGATGACATCACCAGTGACACCTGTCTCTCTCTCTCTGATGACATCACCAGTGACACCTGTCTCTCTCTCTCTCTCTGATGACATCACCAGTGACACCTGTCTCTCTCTCTCTGATGACATCACCAGTGACACCTCTCTCTCTCTCTCTCTCTGATGACATCACCAGTGACACCTGTCTCTCTCTCTCTCTGATGACATCAGTGACACCTGTCTCTCTCTCTCTCTCTCTCTGATGACATCACCAGTGACACCTGTCTCTCTCTCTCTCTCTGATGACATCACCAGTGACACATGTCTCTCTCTCTCTGATGACCTCAGTGACACCTGTCTCTCTCTCTCTCTCTGATGACATCACCAGTGACACCTGTCTCTCTCTCTCTGATGACCTCAGTGACACCTGTCTCTCTCTCTCTCTCTGATGACATCAGTGACACCTGTCTCTCTCTCTGATGACATCACCAGTGACACCTGTCTCTCTCTCTCTCTGATGACATCAGTGACACCTGTCTCTCTCTCTCTCTCTGATGACATCACCAGTGACACCTGTCTCTCTCTCTCTCTGATGACATCACCAGTGACACATGTCTCTCTCTCTCTGATGACCTCAGTGACACCTGTCTCTCTCTCTCTCTCTGATGACATCACCAGTGACACCTGTCTCTCTCTCTCTGATGACCTCAGTGACACCTGTCTCTCTCTCTCTCTCTGATGACATCACCAGTGACACCTGTCTCTCTCTCTCTGATGACATCAGTGACACCTGTCTCTCTCTGATGACATCACCAGTGACACCTGTCTCTCTCTCTCTCTGCAGGACGACTCTGAAGAGCTGCTGATGCTGAGAATCTTGCGCTGAAAGATTTGATGAATCTGATTGACTGAAAGGCTGATGATCAATCACTTGGACATAAATAATTAATCAATATTAATTTAAGTAAAGAATTTATATTTCTAAAGAGTGTTTCCATGGATACTAAGTGTAGATCAACGTCATCACGTTTTATTTTGTGTCGTCCAATCAGCAATCAGATCATTAATCAATGAGTCGCACAAAGTGTGACGTCACCCGTTGTTTTGTGGAGGTTTTGAAGGCAGAGGGCGGAGCTAAGAGTGACACCAGAAGGCGGAGCTAAGAGTGACACCAGTGTGCTAAATTGGCACTCAGAATGCTAAATTGGACCAAAATGTTACAAATAACTTTGATGAAGTGGTGTCGACCTGTCAATCACCGTATAGCCCCGCCTTAAAGCATACCCTGCTTTATGGTCTATTAGAGACCTGTCAATCACCGTGTAGCCCCGCCCTAAAGCATACCCTGCTTTATGGTCTATTAGAGACCTGTCAATCACCGTGTAGCCCCGCCCTAAAGCATATCCTGCTTTATGGTCTATTAGAGACCTGTCAATCACTGTGTAGCCCCGCCCTAAAGCATACCCTGCTTTATGGTCTATTTGACTCTAAATGGACCATAATTTACTAAATGAACATCATGCTGTATTGAAGAAGACTTGAAACTAGAGATTGAGACCATAAACTCATGTTTACAATGTTTACTGAGGTAATAAATCAAGAGAGAAGTAGAGTCATGTGTATGTGTGTGTGTGTGTGTGTGTGTGTGTGTGTGTGTGTGTGTGTGTGTGTGTGTGTGAGGAGGCTCCAGGTGAATCTGATATCAGCTGATTGATTAGTTAATGAGACTCTACTGGTGTTCATTTCTTCAGTGAACAGGAAGTGACTGTGTGATAACAAGAGAAGTTTGGACCTGAGTGATAATCAATAACCATTATTGGTTACTGATGGAGAGAGTAAGTCACTTGAGCAGGTTAATAATTGTAGTTAATGTTGGTGGACTTTCACCTGAAGCTCTCTCAGTTCACTTGTCTCTCTCTCGTCTACCTGTCTCGCTCTCTCTTTGTTGTTCGGTGGTCGATCGGCTGAGATGGAAGACGCCTCAAAGGTAAACTGATTATTGGTTATTGATTTATTATTGTCTCTACCTGTCTGCTGCCAATCATTGTTGGTCATGAACAGGTGATTTTGTTCATTAGATTAAAAGTTTCGCTCACTTTGTTTAAACTCATAAAGCTTTATTTAAATTCTGTTTACGAACATGCAAATTGTGTCAAACTGAATTTTGGGGAAATGTGTTTTAATGAAGACAAAGAATATATAAATGTGATGTAATGACATTTAAAAAAAAAAGATTTACTGAGAATAACGAGTCAGAACAGTACATGAAAGTGTGTGTGTGTGTGTGTGTGTGTGTGTGTGTGTACCTTCTGGATGTTCCAGATTGTACTGTTTAAGGACTTTAAATTAATGAAGTTCATGATCTGATTTTACTTTAGTTTTGAGTTCATAACTCACAGAGACTTTTCTTTATAAAGATACATTTTTAAACAAATTACTCCACAGAATATTATTCCAGAATAGTGTTGGTGTTAAACCTAACCAGTTAACGAGTCTGGTTAACTAACACTAGCTGGTCGGTTTATGAGAGCAGTGACTATATTCTAGTGTTGATGATGTCACTTCTGTCCATTATGACGTCATAATTAAACCGCTCCATGTTCCAGTCTCTTATTCTGATTGGTTGGTTATTGGTCGTGTTATGATGAATAAGTTATTGATTGTGTTCTGATTAGTAACTTATTGATCGTGAGATGGGAACCAAACCGTGGCTTATGAACTAAACCGTGGCTCATGAACCAAATCAAAGTAGGAACCAAACAGTGGCTCATAAACCAAACCGAGGTAGGACCCAAACAGTGGCTCATAAACCGAGGTAGGAACCCAACCGTGACTGATAAACCGAGGTAGGAACCAAACCGTGGTTCATAAACCGAGGTAGGAACCAAACCGTGGTTCATAAACCGAGGTAGGAACCAAACCGTGGCTCATAAACCGAGGTAGGAACCAAACCGTGGTTCATAAACCGAGGTAGGAACCAAACCGTGGCTCATAAACCAAACCGAGGTAGGAACCAAACCGTGGCTCATAAACCGAGGTAGGAACCAAACTGGCTCGTGAACCAAACCGTGGCTCATGAACCGAGGTAGGAACCAAACCGTGGCTCATAAACCGAGGTAGGAACCAAACCTTGGCTCATAAACCGAGGTAGGAACCCAACCGTGACTCATAAACCGAGGTAGGAACCAAACCGTGGTTCATAAACCGAGGTAGGAACCAAACTGTGGCTCGTGAACCAAACCGTGGCTCATGAACCGAGGTAGGAACCAAACCGTGGCTCATAAACCGAGGTAGGAACCAAACTGTGGCTCGTGAACCAAACCGTGGCTCATGAACCGAGGTAGGAACCAAACCGTAGCTCATAAACCGAGGTAGGAACCAAACCGTGGCTCATGAACCAAACTGTTGCTCACAAACCGAGGTAGGAACCAAAGCGTGGCTCATAAACCGAGGTAGGAACCAAACCGTGGCTCATAAACCGAGGTAAGAACCAAACCGTGGCTCATGAACCAAACTGTTGCTCACAAACCGAGGTAGGAACCAAAGCGTGGCTCATAAACCGAGGTAGGAACCAAACCGTGGCTCATAAACCGAGGTAAGAACCAAACCGTGGCTCATGAACCAAACTGTTGCTCATAAACCGAGGTAAGAACCAAACCGTGGCTCATGAACCAAACTGTTGCTCACAAACCGAGGTAGGAACCAAAGCGTGGTTCATAAACCGATGTAGGAACCAAACGTGCCCCTTTGTATTGTTACACCTCTATTCTGCACTTTGTAACTTGTGCTTGTGTTCTATAAATGTATTTCCCGCATTAACAGGTGTGTCTATCCGTCTGTCCAATCAGAGTCATGATAACCTAGCAAAGGGTCGGAGCCACAAGGCTGACAGGGTTAACCTGCCAATGGAAGGTGAAGGAAACCATAAACAGCCAATAGGAGCGCAGGGGGCAAGGTCAGACATGATTTACACCATCGAAGATGTCCCACCCTGGTACCTGTGTATTCTACTTGGACTACAGGTAACATTGTGAATATACTGGGATTACAGGTTTTAGATTGGGTTCAGACTGGTTTACATTGGTCTGATTCAGTTAGGTCGGGATTATACTGGGTTTGGATTAGTCTGAGTTGATATATTTACCAAAGGTTTAAGATCTGGCAAAACTTCATTTTAGCCCCTTGTGTCCAGTACAAATATTTCTGATTGGTATCTGTGAGTTTCTTCATCCACATGTTAGATATTTTTACTCCTTTTTAATAACAGTGGTGTGGTTTTATTTTGAGGTTCTTCTCATCCAGCAGATTCCACTGAGTGATTCCAACATTCTTTGTTGTGGTTAGTTTGTTATGAACTTTATCCCTTTGGTTTCCAGAATAAAGTGAGGGCTGAGGATGACGGTCCAAAGCTTCCAAACTACACACATTGTTTGACTAAATCACTTTATTACTCCAGTAATGTGCAGTAAGCATGTTTACACAAACCAATAAACTGATTCTGTTTTCTTCATTGGCTAATTCCCTGAAATGTATTCATTAAATCAAAAACACAGCATCTCTACAGAACAGATTAAAGTGCTCCTACAATAGACACTACGGACGGAGAGGAGATGAGGTTCATTTGGACATTTTGTTTCAGATCAGGACACTGCAGCCGGAGCTTTGCTGCACAGTTAAAAAGAAAACATGTTTTTGACAGTTTAACCAGAAGCACCAGAAGCAAAGCTCAGAGACAAGCCAGCGAGACTTGAAGGAGGTTTGATGTTGATGTCACCTTTCTTTATCTGTCCTCAGCATTATCTGACATGTTTCAGCGGCACTGTAGCGGTGCCGTTTCTTCTGGCAGAGGCCATGTGTGTCGGTCGAGACCAGAACACCATCAGTCAGCTAGTCGGAACCATTTTCACCACAGTTGGTATCACAACTCTGATCCAGACCACCGTAGGAGTCAGGTGAGTGTGGGTGAGTGTGGGTGAGTCAGATGAGTCTGATGAGTCTGATGAGTCTGACGTGTGTGTGTGTGTGTGTGTGTGTGTGTAGGCTTCCTCTCTTTCAGGCCAGTGCATTTGCTTTCTTGATTCCTGCCCAAGCGATCCTCAGTCTTGACCGTTGGCGGTGTCCCAGCGAGGGTGAGACATTCTCTCTGTTCGGATGATTGAAATACTGACATATTGTAAGGAAACATGATAATAATAAAGGGATTTGTGGTAACACTTTATAATAACTACACACTATGAAGCATTAGTTAAGTATGAGTAAACACTTAATTCATCATTTATAAAGGCATAAATAGGCCTCACTTTAGATGAGGTCACACAAAATACTTTACTAAGGACTAGTAACTACCTTAATAAATCATGAATTAATCATGAATTGCAGTATTAATACGCATTTATAAAGCATATATTAACATAGTCCCTAACCATTAGTGCATATCTAAATCATTATATATATATATATATATATATATATATATATATATAAATGCATGAATAATGTACATCTAAATAAGTTATTAATCATTTACTTACACTTCATAAATTATCTTATTAATCATCTACAACTCCTTAATAATTGGTTTGTAAAATATATAATACTTAATTTACAAATGGGGAATCCATCATTTATAAAGTATGAAAACACAATCATGAAACACATAATAGACAAGCTTATTAATCAAGAATAAAACATTTATAACTGTTGTTATGAACTGCATACTAATGAATTATTAATGTAGGAACAATGCTTTAGAAATGATGAATTAAGTGTTTACTCATACTTAACTAATGCTTCATAGTGTGTAGTTATTAAAGTGTTACCGGATTTGTTGTTTCTTTCCTCTGCAGAGGAGATTTATGGGAACTGGAGTCTTCCACTCGACACCTCACACATCTGGCAGCCACGCATCAGAGAGGTACATGATGATTATTTCTGCAGTGGGTTTGATTGGTCCAGGTGACCCTTGAAGCAGCAGACCGGTATCAGGAAGTCAGATGGACTGTAGCTTTAGTGGTTACTGAAGCAAAAGCTCTGTGGGAGGAGTTCAGGGAGGTCATGGAGAAGGACTGTCAGTCGGCTTCTAAGAGGTCAAACCATCCTTATGATGGGAAAGTTGGGTCATATCTCAGACCTGCACGAGGAAGGAACACTGAGGAACTCCTGAACCGGACTTGAGGCTTAGTTCCGACTATCAGGGTTTTACACTGTCACACTGTGTTCTCAGCAGGAAGTCCAACATGTACTCATGAACAGAATCTGAAGGTGCATTCGAGGTGTGAAGAGGGTCAGTAAGGGAGACCTCTGGATTGGTTCTCTTGCTTTCATTAGACTGGGACCCCGAGTGAGCACTGGGACAGTTTACCTCCCAGTCTGAGGTCCTAGTACCCTCATAGTATCTCAGGGTCAGGATTCTCCGGCTGCCAGCAGACAGATTAGTATTTAAAATATTCGACTTAAAGTGTCCAGCTGTAGTTGTTCAGAGAACAACTGCTTTCTGTGGGTGTGAAGACTTCTTCTGTTTGTTCATCTGTAGTTATTTGTCTGTGTTTCAGATCCAGGGGGCCATCATCGTGTCCAGTGCTGTAGAGCTTGTGATTGGTCTGTGCGGGTTGCCAGGTTTGCTGCTGGAGTACATCGGCCCGCTCACCATCACTCCAACTGTCTCACTGATCGGCCTGTCTGTCTTCACCACAGCTGGAGACAGAGCTGGGTCTCACTGGGGACTGTCAGCACTGTGAGACACCTGTCTGTCCACCTGTCTGTCTGTCCCACCTTTGATTCCAATCAGTTTGCTTACAGAGTGAATCAGTGGATGGAATTTGTCCCCATAGCTCTTCTATTATTGAGAAGAATGTTCTTCATAGAGAGCTCATTATTCGCTACAATCGTTCCAGACATACTGGTCTGTAAACTGTCTGTCCACCTCTCTGTCTGTCCACCAGTTATACTGGTCTGTCCACCTGTCTGTCTAACCCTAACCCTCTATCAGTGGTGGGCCGTCAGGGCCAGCTAAGCCTTCTCTGCTGGCCTAAACAGAATCACAAAGTTAGAGCTATTTTATAATTGAATCATTTTTCATAAATACACTACATGTCTTATAATTTTTTTCACATTAGCTTATTTTCTCATTGCACAGCTCCTGTCTTCCTCTGTTGCTCTGCTTCCAGTGCAGCTTGTTTTAAGTAGAGCTTTTATCCAATCAGATTCAGTCTCTATGTAAGGAGAGAGGCCCGAGGTCCTCTAGGTAGACTTTGCAGTTTAAGTGAATGGGGACGATATTGTTGATTGTCATAGTCTTCAACCAATCAGATCTTTAGTTTGACATGTTGGGCGTATTCTTTGACGTGCCTTTGGCACCGAGGTAGCCTGCTAGGTACGTCTGCCGTGATTGGTCAGTGGGCCAGCGCGTGACTAATGTGAAATTTAAGGAAGCTGGCAGAAGTTAGTTCGAGTAGTAAGAGTTCAAATTGAAAGATATGGAAGAAATTATGACATTATGACATTATAACAGCAGCCTGACTCAGCCAGGAAAAGGATTTGTATGAACGGTGTTCCTGGCTGACAGCGTCGCACATTTTATGGCTGGGAACGTGTTTCATTTTAACGGAGCATCTTGGTGTTTGGAGCTATGCTAAGCTAACCTGAGGACGCCATAGCACGGCAGGACACTACAGTGGCTTTGAGAACTTTTGGAGGAACCCGAGTGGATCAACAGATCAACGAACACATTCGCAGGGAAACGGAGCTCCACGGCCGGCGGTCGGAGCCGGCTGCGAACCGGCCGCCGTAGACGGGCGAAATACAACTGGGGAGGCTCGACTGTCACTGGCGTCCATGAATCGAGAAGGACTTCTTACTGGAACTGAAACGATGTACTGGGATTAAACTCTTTGTCAACAAAGAATTCAGTAAGTGACAAACTGCGTAACGTTTTTATGAATAATATTTTAATGGCTCGTGCTCTTGTGTGGTGGAATGCGTGGATCCGCTGCAGGTTTGCTGGATTGATGTGTCATGCTTTGTTGTCATATGAATATATGTGACTGGTTCTTATGACTTTGTGGTTGATTTGACTATGCATTGTCCGTTAATGACACAGCGTCCCGTCATGCACAGATTCGTGTATCTGCACCGTAGCTGTTCAACTGTAGTAGGACAGCACAGAAGGCCCAGGTATGAGATGCACGGCCCACCACTGCCCTCTATACACCTGTGACTGCCCTCAAACCCGTCCGACCAACACCATCATCAAAGTTGGGGACGACACCTTTATGGTTGGACTGATCTCATGAGGAGACAAGTCGGCTGAACACCACAAAATACCTTATTGAATTGTGGAAGCACCGAGCGGAGCCTGTCCCACTACACATCTACAGAGACTGTGAGGAGAGGGTTGAAACTTCAGATTTAAGGGAAATCACATCTCTGAGGACCTCTCGTGGTCTGGGTTAGGGGGTTGAAAACAGGCTGCTGGTGGCCCTCTACTTGTCCTCCATTGAGAGTGTAGACAGCTGTCTTCCTCTCTCTCTCTAACTGCCTCTCTCTGTCTCTGCAGGTGTATTTTGCTCATCGTGCTGTTTGCTCAGTACCTGAGAGAGACTTCACTTCCTGTTCCTGTTTACAGCAGGAAGCAAGGACTGACCTCCACCAGAGTCCAGATCTTCAAAATGTTTCCTGTAAATGAGAATTAAAGTGTCAGATCATGTCAGTCCCTCAGATGTTGGTTCTCTTTAACTTTCTGACTCTGACGTCTCTCTCAGATCATCCTCGCCATCATGTTGGTTTGGCTCGTTTGTTACATTCTCACGCTCACCAACCTGTTGCCGAGCAACCCTGATACCTACGGACACAAGGCCCGGACAGACGCCCGTGGTGACATCATGGCTTCATCCCCCTGGTTCAGAGTACCCTATCCCTGTAAGAAAGCTGAAATCAGCCAATCACAGGCTTCACACCTGTCATTAACATCAGCCAATTACAGCTCACAGTTGGCCAGAACATCTGGTCTAAAAATGAATTGTACCTGCATGTTTTTTTGTTTCATTTGACATCACAAGATCAACTGTTTCTTATCAAAGTTGTTTTAATCCTCGTATTTTCGGTCCCACATTTTAACATCTGCTAAACACGGGGATCTTAAACTTGGACAGTCGTCAATGAGAAAGTGGTCAAAGCTAGTTCAACCTTCTGTGACGTCACAGACGATGAACATAGATCAGAATAAACCGACTTCTTGTCTCTGGTCTGTGATAGGCCAGTGGGGGTTGCCAGTGGTAACGGTTGCCGGGGTGTTGGGGATGCTGAGTGCCACCATGGCGGGCATCGTGGAATCGATTGGTGATTATTACGCCTGTGCTCGTCTGTCTGGCGCCACACCCCCTCCAGTCCACGCCATTAACAGGTAAACAGGAAGTAATGTCTTACCTGGAAGTCTTCGCTCTCACAGGTGGTTGATTGTTTTTGTTTGTTTCAGGGGAATCTTCACTGAAGGCGTTTGCTGCATCATTGCTGGTCTTTTAGGGACAGGAAACGGCTCCACCTCCTCCAGTCCAAATATAGGCGTTCTGGGCATCACCAAGGTAACTGAGGCCACACCCACCTGTGAGGGGTTTGTTTGTTTGGTAGAAATGTACTGGTTCTGGACGAGAAGTGATTGAGTACAGACTGGTTGGTAATTTTCTGATGTCCCTGATCATAACGGATCAGGATCCCATGACCTCTTGCAACTAGTTCTTCGATCTCTGCAAGTTATCCACACACCTCTGCAACTAGTCCTCAGACCTCTGCAACTAGTCCTCAGACCTCCAAAGCTAAATCTCAGACCTCTGTAAGTAGTCTGCAAACCTATGCAACTAGTCCCCAGACTTCTGTAGCTAGTCCTCAGACCTAACTGGTAGTCAGGGTGTCGGCCACTAGTTCCAGACATCTGCTCAGACCTTGGCTCCTTGTTGGTTCTGGTCTACAGGGCAGTGAGAGAACCACTCCTTCTTGCCTCCAAATAAAACCAAACTCCCGGCTAAAAGTTAAACACCTTTGGCTGTTTTTTGTGAGACATACTCAAGTTTTTGCATCTGCTAAATGAATCTAGTGTAACTGAAAAATACAAATATGATTCACAAATCATGTCACCTAGACTCATACCTGACATCTGCAGACAGAAAGGGTTCTCTTCAGTTCATGGGGTGGATGTTTGAATTGCTGACCCGGATTACAGGTTGGCAGCAGGCGTGTGGTGCAGTACGGAGCTGGTATCATGTTAATATTGGGGTCAGTTGGGAAGTTCACGGCTCTGTTCGCGTCCCTGCCAGATCCGATCCTTGGAGGAATGTTCTGCACTCTTTTTGGTGAGTCACACTCACAGGTAACACAAGTTAACAAATACCTTTACAGGTGTGTTTCTGGGGTCATACTAATCCAGGTGTGTTTGTGAGGTAATAATAATCCAGGTGTGTTGATGTTTCTCAGGTATGATCACAGCCGTCGGTCTCTCTAACCTGCAGTTTGTGGATTTGAACTCGTCAAGAAATCTTTTTGTTCTGGGATTCTCGATGTTCTTCGGTCTGACTCTGCCAACGTACTTGGACAAACACCCCGACTCCATTAACACAGGTGTGTGTGTGTGTCTACTCCAACAACTATCTTTGTGTGGACCAATTTGAGTGTTGGACCTTCAGATGCAGGACATTTTTGGAACGTGAGGACATTTTTGCTGGCCCTCACTTTTGTTCAGACATTCAAAGGCCTGTTTGAGGGTTCAGATTTTTAAGTTTTAAGTTTCAGGTTACAATGAGGTTTAGGTAAGGGTTGGGGTCCGGCTTTCAGTTGTGATGGTTAATTTAGTTTTTAGGGCTTGGGAACGCAGTATGTCAATGAGTCTAATATAGGGCTACTGTTTTGGTAACTGCTGCTGTTAAAGACCGATGTAATCAGAATGGTTTCATGTCTCTTTGACCACTTCAATAACATCATGTTGTTTCTCTGGATAAAGTTGTAATCCTAGAGATGTTCTATGTTTCCCACCTGTACATCAGTGGGGGCTGGTGACTCAAAGTATCAAAGACAGAAGGAAACCCAACCCACAGCGTCATGTTCATTTATTTTGTTATTTATCTTATTTTGCATTTGCAATAGGGGCTTTACGAGGATTTAAAAAAATTTTCAATCTTCATTCTGTAAATCTTTGAATCTGAAAGCACTTTGTGCGTAAGCTTAAAACGGGCTATGTAACTACAATTATTATTGCAACACCAGTTGGCTACTTTTCTCAACTTTCTTATGTTCACTGACAAGTTAAGCAGTAAAATGATGACCTACAGGATTTCTTAAAAACAATCAGTGCAGGCTCTTGATAGGAATGAACCTTGTGTGTTTCATGTGTCACTAGAAGTCTGTCAGTAATCTGGTGCCCGTGCAGCAGTCCGTCACCATCCGTCAACTGCTGCACGGGTCCTTCAGAGCTGGACTCTGTTTTAAAGGCCTAAATAAAATGATTGTTTTTATGTCAACGTAGTTCACAATTTCCACGGTATCATTTATTTTCTATTCTGCAACTGTATGATGTTCAGCATGTCTACTGCCAGTTTGTCAGTGGTAGAGAATTGAAGAAGACATTTGGAAATCATCATTGGACCAACCCAATGTCAATAAGTATTGTGGTTGGTGATTGGTAACAAGCTTAATTTCATGTGTTTTGGTCAATCACAGATTAGCATGAAAAATAATAAGATTGAAATGAATAGGTGTCCCTTCCGAAAGGATAACAGCAGAAGTCTGTCCTCCTCTGCCCCCCCCCCCCCCCCCCCACCACCACCACCACCACTTTCTTGTATGTCATTGTTGAAGCATTTTGATCTGAATTTCAATCATCGAGTTTTAACAAAATAGAACAGGATGTATTTTATAAATTTGTGTCGATGTAAATCCTACAGATCAGTTTTCTGTGCTCAGGTCTTGCAGAGCTGGATCAGATCCTGACGGTTCTTCTGTCCACTGAGATGTTTGTTGGAGGTTTTCTGGCTTTTTGTCTCGACAACACAATACCAGGTAACCTACACTAACACACTTATACAACACACACAGGTCACTTTCTGTAGTTTATTTAACAAACCAGGTAAAACGTTAGATACTTTATGCTAAGCTATATAACACAGATATGAGACTGATGTCTGTCTGAACATCAGAGACTAGACACTCACCATTATATGTTAGTGACTAACATGATCCTCACCATTATATGTAACATTAAAATCTGCAATGACTCACTTTCTTTACGTTTGTCGTTGGTGGGTGTTCTTTGTTTGTCCCCAGGTTCCAAGCAGGAGCGAGGTTTAGTTGAGTGGAGGTCCTCTTCCTCTTCCTCTTCCTCCTCGTATGATCTTCCTTTGGGGATGGGTCTGGTCAGACGGACTCGATGGCTCAGACGCTTTCCCATCAGCCCCTCCTTCAGAGGTTTCCAGGCTTCTGACCCCCTGCAGCTGCCTGAGGAGGAGGAGGAGGAGGAGGAGGAGGAGGTGCAAGAAAGAGGAGAGGAGGAGGAAGCTCCTGACATCGACCTGCCTGGTACCAAGGTTTGAGTGGGAATCAAACCTGTGATGTGACCGAACTGTTTTAGTCTGTTATTGATGTAAATCTTCAGTTGATCAGATTTGTGAATGTTTTACTGGTGATTTATTAATCTGCTGATTTTGCCTTTAATCACAATCAGACTCTTAAATTCAGATTACGAGATTTTATTAAAGTGCGACAGTGATCCTCGCAGTTGGAGCTCGTCTAAAGTTTAGATAAACATGAAACTCCTTTTTGAATATCAAAACAAAAGATTAATAAATGTTTTAGAAAATATCTGCTTCTTTGATAACAAAAAACATTGAACATACAAATCATCTTGTGGATATAAAAACCTTGAGGCAGACGATGACTACGATCTTTTAAAAAAACGAGTATAAAAAGTATAAAAGACCATAAAAAGCACTTTGAGAAGTACGACCTTTCTTCTGGCCTCCTTTGAAGAAAAGTCGTTGATCAAGTCGGTTCTACAACATTACGGTATTTAATTGGCTAATTCTCAAAATATGAAAACAATGTCATAATGATAGCCTACTACATTTTCAAAATCACATTTACACCAATATTTTAAAAACAATAATAATTTGCATAGAAAGATAATAATAAATCTTGAGCCCAAAGTCCCCTGATTGGCTGAGGGCTTTGGGCACGAGCCCACTTTGCTGAAGTGGTAACTCCTCAACACACGTCGGGCCAGTAGGTGGCGATAAACTCATCGATACGTCAAATACCAGAGACAAAGATTATGAGCAGGAAGTGAAACTACTAGTTGTAGTAAGTCAAAAACACAAATGATAGAAGCTATTTCTTCACTTTTATTGATAGAACACCTTTTACTGCCCGAGGTGCTGTGAAGAAACCAAAATTAAATTCATATGTGTGGATGGACAGCGAGGTTGAGTTGATGCTTAATTGCTTCCCCGTTTCCCTCACTTGGCTCCTTTCCTTGCGTCTTAGTCCCTCCCACCAGGGATGCATGGAGAGACGCAAGGAAACCATGCGAGGAGAGAGGAAACAAGGAAATCTGATTTAAGAGACATGAGACGTCCTTTCCTCTGAAGCGTCACGTGAAGCGACGTCTGTTTCTAATGACGGAGGATCAGCTGATCACAGCTGATCAGCTGTGATCAGCTGATCAGCTGATCACAGCTGATCAGCTGTCAGTCGGCTTTAACAGCTGGAGAGACTTTAGAGAAGTTTGTGTCTGTTCACATGATCACTGTACTTAATAATAGAAACTAATAATACTAATAACTAATAAAGACACACAGTTATCATCACTGTACTTAATAATAGTAACTAATAATACTAATAACTAATAAAGACACACAGTTATCATCACTGTATTTAATAATAGTAACTAATAATACTAATAACTAATAAAGACACAGTTATCATCAGTGTACTTAATAATAGTAACTAATAATACTAATAACTAATAAAGACAGTAATCATCAGTGTAGAGGTGTTTCTCTCTGTAGTCTGTTAACAAACTGTTCTGTTTATAAGATCAGGATCGATTTCTACGGTGGAATGCGATCGTCTTCTTTATGAATTATCTGCGTCTGTACGTTTTGAAATTGTGACTGTGACGTCATTAATAAATAACCCAGAATATGATTATTGTTTCTCTTAAATGATGAAACTCATCAAACACTCAGGAATGATCCGCCTCACGTGACTGAATGAAATGATGATAAATGATGTAAAAAGCTTTTGTTGTTCAGACAATGAACATATATTTAAACCAGACGGTGAATCAGAAAATGTATCAAATATAAACTAGAGTTTAATCTGATCCGTCTTCACTCTGGTGTTAAACTCAGTCAGTCAGTCCGATCGGCTGCAGCGTCCAATCACATAACTGATGAACAATGAGGGGGCGTGTCGGCCGTTAAAAGACTTCCTGGAAGTCTGTTCTCGTGGGTCCTCGCTCATGGCTCCTCCGAGATCCCTCCTCCATCCACGATCCTCGCTCCTCCGAGCTACATTAGAGCTTTGGGACGGCCGTCAATATGGCGGCGCAGAAACAACTTCCGGTTCAAGCGAGGAGCGAGGAGAGAGGAAACGACAATTAAGAGACTTGAGATGTACCCATAGACATTGTCAAAATACCTGTATACGTGTGGACAAAGCCTACAACTCCCAAGGTGCCCTCTGTCAAGATATGGCAAGAATCATCGAGGTTACAGTTAGTGTGAGGAACTTGTAAGTGGTCCTGAACCAGTCTGTGTAGTCCTGATCCTCTATATGACCTCCATCAGTACACGAGACCATTAGAGAGAAGATGGTCTATTTCTACATAGTTCTCCTTAATGCTCGTCATCGGTGCCACCGGGTCGGATTCTGGTGAAATCAGATGAAATCAGATGAAATCAGGCAGGTTCACCAGAAAGTCCTTCAGCTCAAACTCCAGCAGAGACCGGTCCACCGTGGACAGACCCAGATCCTCCAGCAGAGACCGGTCCACTACAGAGCTCTGGGGGAGGAGGAGAGCTCAGCGTCTCAGCAGCTGATTTATTGTAATATTTTATTATTGTTGGAATGCTTTTAAGCATTATGTCTCCCCCCCCCCCCCCACCCAGTCCCACCCTTTCAAAATAAAAGCCCCACACAGTGAAATCTAACTGGAATGCTTGTGATGAAGACTCATTTAATAACCTCTGTGTGTTTCATACATTCTGATTCTGTCTCCTCTCCTTTCTCCCCCACCCAGCCCCACCCTTTCAAAATAAAAGCCTCATGGATTAACTATTTAAACATTAAGCTCAAAATTAGGCTTTTTTGTTGAAATAATGAATGCTCTTACTAATACTGCGACAACTACTACTGCTGCTAATATTTCTAGTATTACTACTACTACTACTGCTACTTCAAATACTGCCATTACTATTACTACTACTACTACTTCTTCTACTACTACTACTGTTATATTAAATACTACGACCACTACTACAGCTATTACTACGACTACTGATACTACTACTTCTACTATTTATTCTAATTACTAATACTTCTACTACTAATAATACTTCTACTACAAATACAACTTCTACTACTACTACAAATATCACTACTGCTACAACTAGTACTTATTCTAATGCTACGAATACTTCTACTGCTAATAATACTTCTAATACAACTACAACTTCTACTACTACTACTACTACTACAAATATCACTACTGACATTTTTTTAAGCTACAGAAACTGTTCAAATATCAAAATGTTCAGCTTTCAGGAGAGAGGTGATATGACTTTCCATATCTTTAAACTTTGAATTATTAAGCTTTTAGCTATTTTTATTTAATGGGATGTCTATGGAGAAAATCTTCAAATCCTGTTAAACTTGAACTTTCAAAGCCTTCTGCTTCCTCATACTTTCAGCTACAGACACCATAGTTAGACATTTCAACTAGAAGGGGTTTCAGCAGTGCAGTTTAATTCGGGCTTCAACATTATTCAGACAGGTAGTCTCCCATTTCTGTATTTTCAGCAATGTTTTTGCGATTCATTTCAGCTTTCAGCATTCCAACGCATTTTCAGCAGGAAATGCATTTTCTAGTTTGTACTTCAATTCAATACAACATGAAATCTGCAGCCTCTATTACCATAGTTACCTTAAAATATTGACACCACTCAGGAAACTGTGATGAAACAAGTTCTTAGTTTGCAGTCATTTTTATTCATGATATCAAAAAATAGTATTTTTATAATGATTGTGAATATTAAAGTGTGAGAAGAGACTCAGTAAAAATTAGCAAAAAGCGACAAAACAAACATTTATTATCTACATGACTGACAGCGACTCATCTTTAATGTTGTGTTTAAAGATAATTCTGTTTGTTGGTGAATACTCTTCAAACCTTGAGTTATAGAGACGATGTCAATAAAATAAATAAAAGATTGATTATTCATTTGTACGTCTTTTTGTAGGTGAAGTGAGAATAAAAGTGATAAATCAGTTGAAAGACGCTTAAAACAGGAATGAGGTGACCAATAATCAGATTGTGACAACAGACTCAGTTTAGCTTTACTGTGGTAATGAAATAAGTTTAATATAATGTGTATAATATGTTTTAAGATGTTTTCTTTTTGTTTCATAAACCAGTGTTTTTAAATGTTTCTGTCAGATCAACATGATGGAGAGTAATTTTGTTTACAGATTCGTTAAAAAAAAATATCAGGTGTGGTGTATGTGTGAAGGTAACTGATGGGGGGTGCAATAGTAGGTAGTAGGGTAGTAGGTGGTGGTGTACATTGAGGACACAGCAACTGTTGGCTGAAACTGCATCACTGACAGGATGGGGGGGTGGAGCTTACCATCACGGGGGCGGGCTTAGCATAGAGCACAGGTATCATGTCCGTGTGGGGGAAGGATCTGGCTGCAGGTAGGAACACCTGGATGTACTGACCGGTTTCTGGATCCAGCAGCATCTTCCTCTGAGGTGGAGGGGGCGTGTCCACATAGACGTACCACCCACTTTTAGGCTCTAACATCATGTGACAGGGGGCGGTGCCACTGAGGACGGCCCCAGGTGGGATGTCAATGAGGAAATCACTTCCCACCTGTGCAGGTAAAAAACCCTGAACACGACATAGAAAGTGCTGTTGCTGAAGTTGCTGTTGAGGGGTCTGTTGCTCATGTTGCTTCTGTGTTGCAGGTGTCAGCGTGTTGCCGTTGCTCTGCTGGTCCAGGTGGTCGGAGGTGTTTCCAGATGACCAGATCTCCTCAGACCTCCTCAGCAAGTGAGTGAGAACAGGTTGGGGGGGCTGGGTGTGGATGTTGCTCAGCTGGATGTTGCTCTGGATGTTGCTCAGAGGGCTGTTCGTGACCTTCTCCAGGTGAGGGTGCAAGGTGGAGGGGTAGAAACATGAATGGAGGATCTGTTTGGAGGAGCTGGGAGCAGACTGAGAGGACACACCCACCATGGTCTGTTGCTGGGCAGAGAGTGGAGGCTGGATGAAGGGAGAGGGGGTCCCAGCCTGGTGACTTACACCTCTGCCTCTCTCTGATTGGCTAAACTGTGACAGGTCTCTGCTGATAGGTGGGTTTGTGGGACAGGTGACATCATCCACCTTTCTCCTGCTTACTATTGGCCCGCTGCCTCGTCTTTGCTCTGTGATTGGATGACTGAATCTGTCGCTGTGTTGCCTGTCCTCTGATTGGCTGAGAGATGCAGTGACCTTTGCGAGGTGTCCTCTGTAAGCTGGACGTCTTCTGATCCCCACAGCCTGCTGGTAGGTGGGGGGGGTGCTGTCATTCTGACCAATCACCTTGAAGCTTGTTGGCTTGTTGTTCTCAGGTTTTGTTGTGGAGAACGAGAGGCTGTAGGTGTTTTTAACTAAACTCCTCATGTCTCTCACCACATGGACTGGGGCTTTAAAGACACTTCTACCTGTCTCACCCCCTAGACAGCTGGTCTCCCCTCGCTCCCCCTCCCTCACCCTCTGCTGGTCTGCAGGCTGAGGAAGGCCAGGTAACCGTGCAGGTTTCTTCTGAAGATGAAAGCTTTGACAGATGTTCTGCTCCACCTGCATCTTCTTAGACAGAACATCCTTAATGATGCAGGACGCCATCTTTGTTTTAGTTTCGTCCAAAGAGAAGGACTTCAGCAGCCTTGGTGCTAAAAACAACAAACGAGACAAACTCAGGTGTTTTTATACTTGAGACCTGATCACAAGCTCAGACCGAGGACAGGTAGAGTTTATATATCTACAACAACAACAAACTTTACCTGAACAAGGTGTTGGAGACCAGCAGGATCTGTTAAGTCTCTTCACGATAAAAGTCTTCGATCGTACCTTTTAATATTAAGTCTCTTCACGATAAAAGTTTTCGTTCGTACCTTTAACATTAAGTCTCTTCACGATAAAAGTCTTCGATCATACCTTTAACATTAAGTCTCTTTACGATAAAAGTCTTCGATCGTACCTTTAACATTAAGTCTCTTTACAATAAAAGTCTTCGATCGTACTTTTTAACATTAAGTCTCTTCACAATAAAAGTCTTCGATCGTACCTTTAACATTAAGTCTCTTTACGATAAAAGTCTTCGATCGTACCTTCAACATTAAGTCTCTTTACAATAAAAGTCTTCGATCGTACTTTTTAACATTAAGTCTCTTCACAATAAAAGTCTTTGATCGTACCTTTAACATTAAGTCTCTTTACAATAAAAGTCTTCGATCGTACCTTTTAACATTAAGTCTCTTCACAATAAAAGTCTTTGATCGTACCTTTTAACATTAAGTCTCTTCACAATAAAAGTCTTCGATCATACCTTTAACATTCCAGCTGTGAACACCTGACTACAGGTGAGACTGTGAACAGGTGTTGTTACCTTGACTACCTTTGTAGAACCCGTTGCCGTCCACATCACTGCTGGTTGTCGAGTGTGTGTGGAGGGAGGCGGGCATACTGTGCTGCCGTAGCAACAGGTAGTGAGCAGGTTCATCCTTCAGTATCACCTGGACAGGTAGACAGGTAAACAGGTAGTACAGGTCACCAGACAGACAGACGGGTAGGACAGGTTCAGACAGACGGGTAGGACAGGTAGACCGGTAAACAGACAGACAGGTACGACTGGTTCAGACAGACAGACAGACAGGTAGGACAGGTTCAGACAGATGGGTAGGACAGGTAGACAGACAGACAGGTAGGACAGGTTCAGACAGGTGAAAAGATGGAAGTCATACCTGCAGCTTTTCAGTCTTTTGGTCGATGACGTTCTCTGCGTTTTTCTTCTTCAGTTGAATCAGTCGTTTTGGGACCATCTTCACCGCCTGAAGAACACAATCAAAGGGTCACGATGTTGTCCGTTACTCAGTATGTCAGTTGGTTAACTCGTTGGTTAGTTAGTCAGCTTGTTAATTCTTCAGTTAGTTATTTAGAGTGGGTCTGTCCGTCAGTTAGTTAGTTAACTCGTCAGTTGGTCAACTAGTCAGTCTGTTAATCAGTTAGTTAGTGGGTCAGTCTGTCCGTCAGTTAGTTTGATGACGATGAATCTTACCTGCGTTTCCATGGTAACATCTATACACTCAAAGCCGCTCTCTGGATCTGACTCCTCCTCCTCCGATAGAAGGATGACGGAGGGAGAGAAGTGGAAGGAGAGGTCCTCCTCCGACCAGTCACTGATGCTCCTCTCTTCATCGGAGCGACAAGTGGACAAGTCGTCCAGATACTTTGCCTCAGACTGACCTGTACAGGTGAACTCAGAGCTCTTTACAGGAACTAGTGAGCATGGTGGAGGGATCTGTGTCTTAGAGTCGTGATGAGGCAGCAGTTCAACTTCAGGGCAGCGGTGAGTGCTGAGGAAGAAGTCCCTCCCTCCTCTCCCTCTTCTTCCTCCTTCGCCCAGTCTGGTGCTCATAGTTTATAGTTTAGTCTAAAGACTTAATTTGTTCAATTCCAGCGGTTTGTCTGTGAAACATGACATATTTCTCCTTTAACATGTTTAGTATCAATATGGTCATTTAAACACATGATTAAACACATGATTAATGTCATGATTAAACATGATTGTCATGATTAATCTCATGATTAATGTCATGATTTGGGACATATCATGTGTCGAAGTGTCCCTGAGCAAGACACTGTACCCCTAGCTCCCCGGGCGCCTGTCATTGGCAGCCCACTGCTCCCTATATATATATATATATATATATATATATATACAGAAATGGGTCAAATGCAGAGAAAGATTTCCCCCATTAAAGGGATAAATATAGTGAATTAAATGATTAAACATATGATTAATGTCATGATTAAACACATGATTAATGTGTTTCATGTCAAGCCCGGCTAACACAAAGAGCCATGAAGATCATGGGAGTCAGACAGCATTCCACACTCCAGGCCGTCTTTGATGAAACTATCATCAGACAGGCCCAGAAGATTATTTCAGACCCCACTCATATCCTCCACCCTGAATACCAGCTTCTTCCCTCAGGCAGACGCTTCAGTGCAGGCTCAACCGTTTTAAGAACTCCTTTGTCCCCCTGTCCATCAAAGCCCTAAATGGCAAGCTAGCCAGAGCCTAACCCCTGTAACACAGATTTTTATTAATTTATTTTTATTATCTTAACTATACACTACAGGTGTGCTGTACAATGCTGTACATTTCACAGTATGAAATGTATCTGTTGGCTGGTGGCATGTAGGTACTGTGTGTGCGGGTATGTGGACTAGCGACAGTCTGTGTATGTAATGTATGTATGCAATATGTTATTTTTATTGTTTTAACAGCAGACACTGTATGTATGTTTGTATGTAGACAAATTTCCTTCGGGACAATAAAGTCTATCTTATCTTATTTTGTCATGATTAATGTCATGATTAAACATATTATTAATGTCATGATTAATGTCATGATTAATGTCATGATTAAACATATGATTAATGTCATGATTAAACATATTATTAATGTCATGATTAAACACATGATTAATGTCATGATTAAACATATGATTAATGTCATGATTAATGTCATGATTAATGTCATGATTAAACACATGATTAATGTCATGATTAAACATATGATTAATGTCATGATTAAACATATGATTAATGTCATGATTAAACACATGATTAATGTCATGATTGAACATATGATTAATGTCATGATTGAACATATGATTAATGTCATGATTAAACACATGATTAATGTCATGATTAAACATATGATTAATGTCATGATTAAACATATGATTAATGTCATGATTAAACACATGATTAATGTAATGATTAAACACATGATTAATGTCATGATTAAACATATGATTAATGTCATGATTAAACATATGATTAATGTCATGATTAAACATATTATTAATGTCATGATTGAACATATGATTAATGTCATGATTAATGTCATGATTAAACATATGATTAATGTCATGATTAAACATATTATTAATGTCATGATTGAACATATGATTAATGTCATGATTAATGTCATGATTGAACATATGATTAATGTCATGATTGAACATATGATTAATGTCATGATTAATATCATGATTAATATAATGATTAATGTCATGATTAATATCATGATTAATATAATGATTAATGTCATGATTAATATCATGATTAATATCATGATTAATATAATGATTAATGTCATGATTAATATCATGATTAATATCATGATTAATATAATGATTAATGTCATGATTAATGTCATGATTAATATAATGATTAATGTCATGATTAATGTCATGATTAATATAATGATTAATGTCATGATTAATGTCATGATTAATGTAATGATTAAACATATGATTAATGTAATGATTAAACACACGATTAAACACACGATTAATGTCATTAATATCATG
Source organism: Leptoclinus maculatus (assembly GCA_032191485.1). Classification (NCBI taxonomy): domain Eukaryota; kingdom Metazoa; phylum Chordata; class Actinopteri; order Perciformes; family Stichaeidae; genus Leptoclinus; species Leptoclinus maculatus. The sequence continues at coordinate 17,708,599 of JAVDOI010000016.1, forward strand.
ATTAATGTCATGATTAATATAATGATTAATGTCATGATTAATGTCATGATTAATGTCATGATTAATGTCATGATTAATATCATGATTAAACACACGATTAAACACACGATTAATGTCATTAATATCATGATTAATGTCATGATTAATGTCATGATTAATATCATGATTGATATCATGATTAATATCATGATTAATGTCATGATTAATGTCATGATTAATGTCATGATTAATGTCATGATTAAACATATGATTAATGTCATTAATATCATGATTAATGTCATGATTAAACATATGATTAATGTCATTAATATCATGATTAATGTCATGATTAAACATATGATTAATGTCATGATTAATGTCATGATTAATATCATGATTAAACACACGATTAAACACACGATTAATGTCATTAATATCATGATTAATGTCATGATTAATGTCATGATTAATATCATGATTGATATCATGATTAATATCATGATTAATGTCATGATTAATGTCATGATTAATGTCATGATTAATGTCATGATTAAACATATGATTAATGTCATTAATATCATGATTAATGTCATGATTAAACATATGATTAATGTCATTAATATCATGATTAATGTCATGATTAAACATATGATTAATGTCATGATTAAAGACATGATTGTCATGATTAAACACATGATCAGGGTTATAAACTACATCTAACACACTGTACCGAACCTTAAACACAAAAATGTTAAACCAACAATAATAAAATACATCAGGAGATAAGTCAATGTGTGCATTGATATGATTGGATGCTCTTACAAACCAGACCTTCAATCCTCTGAACTAAAATCTTTTTTATTAAGTTTTGTTTCACAGCTGT
>JAVDOI010000016.1:17710707-17723207 GCA_032191485.1 Leptoclinus maculatus
GTACCATGATGTCAACAACACCTACTGTACCATGATGTTAACAACACCTACTGTACCATGATGTCAACAACACCTACTGTACCATGATGTTAACAACACCTACTGTACCATGATGTTAACAACACCTACTGTACCATGATGTCAACAACACCTACTGTACCATGATGTTAACAACACCTACTGTACCATGATGTTAACAACACCTACTGTACCATGATGTCAACAACACCTACTGTACCATGATGTTAACAACACCTACTGTACCATGATGTCAACAACACCTACTGTACCATGATGTCAACAACACCTACTGTACCATGATGTTAACAACACCTACTGTACCATGATGTTAACAACACCTACTGTACCATGATGTCAACAACACCTACTGTACCATGATGTCAACAACACCTACTGTACCATGATGTTAACAACACCTACTGTACCATGATGTCAACAACACCTACTGTACCATGATGTCAACAACACCTACTGTACCATGATGTTAACAACACCTACTGTACCATGATGTCAACAACACCTACTGTACCATGATGTCAACAACACCTACTGTACCATGATGTTAACAACACCTACTGTACCATGATGTCAACAACACCTACTGTACCATGATGTCAACAACACCTACTGTACCATGATGTTAACAACACCTACTGTACCATGATGTCAACAACACCTACTGTACCATGATGTCAACAACACCTACTGTACCATGATGTTCAACAACACCTACTGTACCATGATGTTAACAACACCTACTGTACCATGATGTCAACAACACCTACTGTACCATGATGTCAACAACACCTACTGTACCATGATGTTAACAACACCTACTGTACCATGATGTCAACAACACCTACTGTACCATGATGTTAACAACACCTACTGTACCATGATGTTAACAACACCTACTGTACCATGATGTCAACAACACCTACTGTACCATGATGTTAACAACACCTACTGTACCATGATGTTAACAACACCTACTGTACCATGATGTTAACAACACCTACTGTACCATGATGTCAACAACACCTACTGTACCATGATGTTAACAACACCTACTGTACCATGATGTTAACAACACCTACTGTACCATGATGTCAACAACACCTACTGTACCATGATGTTAACAACACCTACTGTACCATGATGTTAACAACACCTACTGTACCATGATGTCAACAACACCTACTGTACCATGATGTCAACAACACCTACTGTACCATGATGTTAACAACACCTACTGTACCATGATGTTAACAACACCTACTGTACCATGATGTAACAACACCTACTGTACCATGATGTTAACAACACCTACTGTACCATGATGTTAACAACACCTACTGTACCATGATGTTAACAACACCTACTGTACCATGATGTCAACAACACCTACTGTACCATGATGTTAACAACACCTACTGTACCATGATGTTAACAACACCTACTGTACCATGATGTTAACACACCTACTGTACCATGATGTCAACAACACCTACTGTACCATGATGTCAACAACACCTACTGTACCATGATGTCAACAACACCTACTGTACCATGATGTTAACAACACCTACTGTACCATGATGTTAACAACACCTACTGTACCATGATGTTAACACACCTACTGTACCATGATGTTAACAACACCTACTGTACCATGATGTTAACAACACCTACTGTACCATGATGTCAACAACACCTACTGTACCATGATGTCAACAACACCTACTGTACCATGATGTCAACAACACCTACTGTACCATGATGTTAACAACACCTACTGTACCATGATGTTAACAACACCTACTGTACCATGATGTCAACAACACCTACTGTACCATGATGTTAACAACACCTACTGTACCATGATGTCAACAACACCTACTGTACCATGATGTTAACAACACCTACTGTACCATGATGTTAACACACCTACTGTACCATGATGTCAACAACACCTACTGTACCATGATGTCAACAACACCTACTGTACCATGATGTCAACAACACCTACTGTACCATGATGTCAACAACACCTACTGTACCATGATGTTAACAACACCTACTGTACCATGATGTTAACAACACCTACTGTACCATGATGTCAACAACACCTACTGTACCATGATGTCAACAACACCTACTGTACCATGATGTTAACAACACCTACTGTACCATGATGTTAACAACACCTACTGTACCATGATGTCAACAACACCTACTGTACCATGATGTTAACAACACCTACTGTACCATGATGTCAACAACACCTACTGTACCATGATGTTAACAACACCTACTGTACCATGATGTTAACACACCTACTGTACCATGATGTCAACAACACCTACTGTACCATGATGTCAACAACACCTACTGTACCATGATGTCAACAACACCTACTGTACCATGATGTCAACAACACCTACTGTACCATGATGTCAACAACACCTACTGTACCATGATGTTAACAACACCTACTGTACCATGATGTCAACAACACCTACTGTACCATGATGTCAACAACACCTACTGTACCATGATGTCAACAACACCTACTGTACCATGATGTCAACAACACCTACTGTACCATGATGTCAACAACACCTACTGTACCATGATGTTAACAACACCTACTGTACCATGATGTTAACAACACCTACTGTACCATGATGTCAACAACACCTACTGTACCATGATGTTAACAACACCTACTGTACCATGATGTTAACAACACCTACTGTACCATGATGTTAACAACACCTACTGTACCATGATGTCAACAACACCTACTGTACCATGATGTTAACAACACCTACTGTACCATGATGTCAACAACACCTACTGTACCATGATGTTAACAACACCTACTGTACCATGATGTTAACAACACCTACTGTACCATGATGTTAACAACACCTACTGTACCATGATGTCAACAACACCTACTGTACCATGATGTTAACACACCTACTGTACCATGATGTTAACAACACCTACTGTACCATGATGTTAACACACCTACTGTACCATGATGTCAACAACACCTACTGTACCATGATGTCAACAACACCTACTGTACCATGATGTTAACAACACCTACTGTACCATGATGTCAACAACACCTACTGTACCATGATGTTAACAACACCTACTGTACCATGATGTTAACAACACCTACTGTACCATGATGTTAACAACACCTACTGTACCATGATGTCAACAACACCTACTGTACCATGATGTTAACACACCTACTGTACCATGATGTCAACAACACCTACTGTACCATGATGTTAACAACACCTACTGTACCATGATGTTAACACACCTACTGTACCATGATGTCAACAACACCTACTGTACCATGATGTTAACAACATCTACTGTACCATGATGTTAACACACCTACTGTACCATGATGTTAACAACACCTACTGTACCATGATGTTAACAACACCTACTGTACCATGATGTTAACAACATCTACTGTACCATGATGTTAACACACCTACTGTACCATGATGTTAACAACACCTACTGTACCATGATGTTAACACACCTACTGTACCATGATGTCAACAACACCTACTGTACCATGATGTTAACAACACCTACTGTACCATGATGTCAACAACACCTACTGTACCATGATGTCAACAACACCTACTGTACCATGATGTTAACACACCTACTGTACCATGATGTTAACAACACCTACTGTACCATGATGTTAACAACACCTACTGTACCATGATGTTAACACACCTACTGTACCATGATGTCAACAACACCTACTGTACCATGATGTCAACAACACCTACTGTACCATGATGTCAACAACACCTACTGTACCATGATGTCAACAACACCTACTGTACCATGATGTCAACAACACCTACTGTACCATGATGTCAACAACACCTACTGTACCATGATGTTAACAACACCTACTGTACCATGATGTCAACAACACCTACTGTACCATGATGTTAACAACACCTACTGTACCATGATGTTAACAACACCTACTGTACCATGATGTTAACACACCTACTGTACCATGATGTTAACAACACCTACTGTACCATGATGTTAACACACCTACTGTACCATGATGTCAACACCTACTGTACCATGATGTCAACAACACCTACTGTACCATGATGTTAACAACACCTACTGTACCATGATGTTAACAACATCTACTGTACCATGATGTTAACAACACCTACTGTACCATGATGTTAACAACACCTACTGTACCATGATGTTAACAACATCTACTGTACCATGATGTTAACACACCTACTGTACCATGATGTTAACAACACCTACTGTACCATGATGTTAACAACACCTACTGTACCATGATGTCAACAACACCTACTGTACCATGATGTTAACACACCTACTGTACCATGATGTTAACAACACCTACTGTACCATGATGTCAACAACACCTACTGTACCATGATGTTAACAACATCTACTGTACCATGATGTTAACAACACCTACTGTACCATGATGTTAACAACACCTACTGTACCATGATGTCAACAACACCTACTGTACCATGATGTCAACAACACCTACTGTACCATGATGTTAACAACATCTACTGTACCATGATGTTAACAACACCTACTGTACCATGATGTTAACACACCTACTGTACCATGATGTCAACACACCTACTGTACCATGATGTTAACAACACCTACTGTACCATGATGTTAACAACACCTACTGTACCATGATGTTAACAACACCTACTGTACCATGATGTTAACAACACCTACTGTACCATGATGTCAACAACACCTACTGTACCATGATGTCAACAACACCTACTGTACCATGATGTTAACAACACCTACTGTACCATGATGTTAACAACACCTACTGTACCATGATGTTAACAACACCTACTGTACCATGATGTCAACAACACCTACTGTACCATGATGTTAACAACACCTACTGTACCATGATGTCAACAACACCTACTGTACCATGATGTTAACAACACCTACTGTACCATGATGTTAACAACATCTACTGTACCATGATGTTAACAACACCTACTGTACCATGATGTTAACAACACCTACTGTACCATGATGTTAACAACACCTACTGTACCATGATGTTAACAACACCTACTGTACCATGATGTTAACAACACCTACTGTACCATGATGTTAACAACACCTACTGTACCATGATGTTAACAACATCTACTGTACCATGATGTTAACACACCTACTGTACCATGATGTTAACAACACCTACTGTACCATGATGTTAACACACCTACTGTACCATGATGTTAACAACACCTACTGTACCATGATGTCAACAACACCTACTGTACCATGATGTCAACAACACCTACTGTACCATGATGTCAACAACACCTACTGTACCATGATGTCAACAACACCTACTGTACCATGATGTTAACAACACCTACTGTACCATGATGTCAACAACACCTACTGTACCATGATGTCAACAACACCTACTGTACCATGATGTCAACAACACCTACTGTACCATGATGTTAACAACACCTACTGTACCATGATGTTAACAACACCTACTGTACCATGATGTTAACAACACCTACTGTACCATGATGTCAACAACACCTACTGTACCATGATGTTAACAACACCTACTGTACCATGATGTCAACAACACCTACTGTACCATGATGTTAACAACACCTACTGTACCATGATGTTAACAACACCTACTGTACCATGATGTTAACAACACCTACTGTACCATGATGTTAACAACACCTACTGTACCATGATGTTAACAACACCTACTGTACCATGATGTCAACAACACCTACTGTACCATGATGTTAACAACACCTACTGTACCATGATGTTAACAACACCTACTGTACCATGATGTTAACAACACCTACTGTACCATGATGTCAACACACCTACTGTACCATGATGTTAACAACACCTACTGTACCATGATGTCAACAACACCTACTGTACCATGATGTCAACAACACCTACTGTACCATGATGTCAACAACACCTACTGTACCATGATGTCAACAACACCTACTGTACCATGATGTCAACACACCTACTGTACCATGATGTTAACAACACCTACTGTACCATGATGTTAACAACACCTACTGTACCATGATGTCAACAACACCTACTGTACCATGATGTCAACAACACCTACTGTACCATGATGTCAACACACCTACTGTACCATGATGTTAACAACACCTACTGTACCATGATGTTAACAACACCTACTGTACCATGATGTTAACAACACCTACTGTACCATGATGTTAACAACACCTACTGTACCATGATGTTAACACACCTACTGTACCATGATGTCAACAACACCTACTGTACCATGATGTTAACACACCTACTGTACCATGATGTCAACAACACCTACTGTACCATGATGTCAACAACACCTACTGTACCATGATGTCAACAACACCTACTGTACCATGATGTCAACACACCTACTGTACCATGATGTTAACACACCTACTGTACCATGATGTCAACAACACCTACTGTACCATGATGTCAACAACACCTACTGTACCATGATGTTAACACACCTACTGTACCATGATGTTAACAACACCTACTGTACCATGATGTCAACAACACCTACTGTACCATGATGTCAACAACACCTACTGTACCATGATGTTAACAACACCTACTGTACCATGATGTCAACAACACCTACTGTACCATGATGTCAACAACACCTACTGTACCATGATGTCAACACCTACTGTACCATGATGTTAACAACATCTACTGTACCATGATGTTAACAACACCTACTGTACCATGATGTCAACAACACCTACTGTACCATGATGTTAACAACATCTACTGTACCATGATGTTAACAACACCTACTGTACCATGATGTTAACAACACCTACTGTACCATGATGTCAACAACACCTACTGTACCATGATGTTAACAACATCTACTGTACCATGATGTTAACAACACCTACTGTACCATGATGTTAACACACCTACTGTACCATGATGTCAACAACACCTACTGTACCATGATGTCAACACCTACTGTACCATGATGTTAACAACATCTACTGTACCATGATGTTAACAACACCTACTGTACCATGATGTTAACAACACCTACTGTACCATGATGTCAACAACACCTACTGTACCATGATGTTAACAACATCTACTGTACCATGATGTTAACAACACCTACTGTACCATGATGTTAACACACCTACTGTACCATGATGTCAACACACCTACTGTACCATGATGTTAACAACACCTACTGTACCATGATGTTAACAACACCTACTGTACCATGATGTTAACAACACCTACTGTACCATGATGTTAACAACACCTACTGTACCATGATGTCAACAACACCTACTGTACCATGATGTCAACAACACCTACTGTACCATGATGTTAACAACACCTACTGTACCATGATGTTAACAACACCTACTGTACCATGATGTTAACAACACCTACTGTACCATGATGTCAACAACACCTACTGTACCATGATGTTAACAACACCTACTGTACCATGATGTTAACAACACCTACTGTACCATGATGTTAACAACATCTACTGTACCATGATGTTAACACACCTACTGTACCATGATGTTAACACACCTACTGTACCATGATGTTAACAACACCTACTGTACCATGATGTCAACAACACCTACTGTACCATGATGTCAACAACACCTACTGTACCATGATGTCAACAACACCTACTGTACCATGATGTTAACAACACCTACTGTACCATGATGTCAACAACACCTACTGTACCATGATGTCAACAACACCTACTGTACCATGATGTCAACAACACCTACTGTACCATGATGTTAACAACACCTACTGTACCATGATGTTAACAACACCTACTGTACCATGATGTTAACAACACCTACTGTACCATGATGTCAACACACCTACTGTACCATGATGTTAACAACACCTACTGTACCATGATGTCAACAACACCTACTGTACCATGATGTCAACAACACCTACTGTACCATGATGTCAACAACACCTACTGTACCATGATGTTAACAACACCTACTGTACCATGATGTCAACAACACCTACTGTACCATGATGTTAACACACCTACTGTACCATGATGTCAACACACCTACTGTACCATGATGTTAACAACACCTACTGTACCATGATGTTAACAACACCTACTGTACCATGATGTCAACAACACCTACTGTACCATGATGTTAACAACACCTACTGTACCATGATGTTAACACACCTACTGTACCATGATGTCAACAACACCTACTGTACCATGATGTTAACACACCTACTGTACCATGATGTCAACAACACCTACTGTACCATGATGTCAACAACACCTACTGTACCATGATGTCAACAACACCTACTGTACCATGATGTCAACACACCTACTGTACCATGATGTTAACACACCTACTGTACCATGATGTCAACAACACCTACTGTACCATGATGTCAACAACACCTACTGTACCATGATGTCAACAACACCTACTGTACCATGATGTCAACAACACCTACTGTACCATGATGTCAACAACACCTACTGTACCATGATGTTAACAACACCTACTGTACCATGATGTTAACAACACCTACTGTACCATGATGTCAACAACACCTACTGTACCATGATGTTAACAACACCTACTGTACCATGATGTTAACAACACCTACTGTACCATGATGTTAACAACACCTACTGTACCATGATGTTAACAACACCTACTGTACCATGATGTCAACAACACCTACTGTACCATGATGTTAACAACACCTACTGTACCATGATGTTAACAACACCTACTGTACCATGATGTTAACAACACCTACTGTACCATGATGTCAACAACACCTACTGTACCATGATGTTAACAACACCTACTGTACCATGATGTTAACAACACCTACTGTACCATGATGTCAACAACACCTACTGTACCATGATGTCAACAACACCTACTGTACCATGATGTTAACAACACCTACTGTACCATGATGTTAACAACACCTACTGTACCATGATGTTAACAACACCTACTGTACCATGATGTCAACAACACCTACTGTACCATGATGTCAACAACACCTACTGTACCATGATGTTAACAACACCTACTGTACCATGATGTTAACAACACCTACTGTACCATGATGTTAACAACACCTACTGTACCATGATGTTAACAACACCTACTGTACCATGATGTCAACAACACCTACTGTACCATGATGTTAACAACACCTACTGTACCATGATGTTAACAACACCTACTGTACCATGATGTCAACAACACCTACTGTACCATGATGTTAACAACACCTACTGTACCATGATGTCAACAACACCTACTGTACCATGATGTTAACAACACCTACTGTACCATGATGTCAACACACCTACTGTACCATGATGTTAACACACCTACTGTACCATGATGTCAACAACACCTACTGTACCATGATGTTAACACACCTACTGTACCATGATGTCAACAACACCTACTGTACCATGATGTTAACAACACCTACTGTACCATGATGTCAACACACCTACTGTACCATGATGTTAACACACCTACTGTACCATGATGTCAACAACACCTACTGTACCATGATGTCAACACACCTACTGTACCATGATGTTAACACACCTACTGTACCATGATGTCAACAACACCTACTGTACCATGATGTCAACAACACCTACTGTACCATGATGTCAACAACACCTACTGTACCATGATGTCAACACACCTACTGTACCATGATGTCAACAACACCTACTGTACCATGATGTCAACAACACCTACTGTACCATGATGTCAACAACACCTACTGTACCATGATGTCAACAACACCTACTGTACCATGATGTCAACAACACCTACTGTACCATGATGTCAACACACCTACTGTACCATGATGTCAACAACACCTACTGTACCATGATGTCAACAACACCTACTGTACCATGATGTCAACACACCTACTGTACCATGATGTCAACAACACCTACTGTACCATGATGTCAACAACACCTACTGTACCATGATGTCAACAACACCTACTGTACCATGATGTCAACAACACCTACTGTACCATGATGTCAACAACACCTACTGTACCATGATGTCAACAACACCTACTGTACCATGATGTCAACAACACCTACTGTACCATGATGTCAACAACACCTACTGTACCATGATGTTAACAACACCTACTGTACCATGATGTTAACAACACCTACTGTACCATGATGTCAACAACACCTACTGTACCATGATGTTAACAACACCTACTGTACCATGATGTCAACAACACCTACTGTACCATGATGTCAACAACACCTACTGTACCATGATGTCAACAACACCTACTGTACCATGATGTCAACAACACCTACTGTACCATGATGTTAACAACACCTACTGTACCATGATGTCAACAACACCTACTGTACCATGATGTTAACAACACCTACTGTACCATGATGTTAACAACACCTACTGTACCATGATGTCAACAACACCTACGGTACCATGATGTTAACAACACCTACTGTACCATGATGTTAACAACACCTACTGTACCATGATGTTAACAACACCTACTGTACCATGATGTCAACAACACCTACTGTACCATGATGTCAACAACACCTACTGTACCATGATGTCAACAACACCTACTGTACCATGATGTTAACAACACCTACTGTACCATGATGTCAACAACACCTACTGTACCATGATGTTAACAACACCTACTGTACCATGATGTTAACAACACCTACTGTACCATGATGTTAACACACCTACTGTACCATGATGTTAACAACACCTACTGTACCATGATGTTAACAACACCTACTGTACCATGATGTTAACAACACCTACTGTACCATGATGTTAACAACACCTACTGTACCATGATGTTAACAACACCTACTGTACCATGATGTCAACAACACCTACTGTACCATGATGTCAACAACACCTACTGTACCATGATGTTAACAACACCTACTGTACCATGATGTTAACAACACCTACTGTACCATGATGTTAACAACACCTACTGTACCATGATGTCAACAACACCTACTGTACCATGATGTTAACAACACCTACTGTACCATGATGTCAACAACACCTACTGTACCATGATGTTAACAACACCTACTGTACCATGATGTTAACAACACCTACTGTACCATGATGTCAACAACACCTACTGTACCATGATGTCAACAACACCTACTGTACCATGATGTTAACAACACCTACTGTACCATGATGTCAACAACACCTACTGTACCATGATGTTAACAACACCTACTGTACCATGATGTCAACAACACCTACTGTACCATGATGTCAACAACACCTACTGTACCATGATGTTAACAACACCTACTGTACCATGATGTTAACAACACCTACTGTACCATGATGTTAACAACACCTACTGTACCATGATGTTAACAACACCTACTGTACCATGATGTTAACAACACCTACTGTACCATGATGTTAACACACCTACTGTACCATGATGTTAACAACACCTACTGTACCATGATGTTAACAACACCTACTGTACCATGATGTTAACAACACCTACTGTACCATGATGTTAACAACACCTACTGTACCATGATGTCAACAACACCTACTGTACCATGATGTTAACAACACCTACTGTACCATGATGTTAACACACCTACTGTACCATGATGTTAACAACACCTACTGTACCATGATGTTAACAACACCTACTGTACCATGATGTTAACACACCTACTGTACCATGATGTTAACAACACCTACTGTACCATGATGTCAACAACACCTACTGTACCATGATGTTAAAATATGTGTGCTCACCACTCTCCACAGGTTCTGTGCTGCCATGGAAACGTTGAAGTCGATGTAACCTGACACTTCCTGAGAGTGAGGACTCATGGGAGCTGCTACATCATGACTATACACACACACACAAACACACACACACACACACACACAGGTTATCAGTGTTTGTAGAAACAAACAGACTTCCATCAAACTTTCTTCAACTATGTAAAACAATAATAATAATAAATATGTAAAGTTAGACTTCCTGACTTCCTGTTTGTTCTCTGACTCCGCCCCCTCGTGACATGAGCTGAGGCTCATGGGTAATGTTGGCTGACTGAGGTGAGCGGGTTACCTGTTGAGGAAGCGTGAGGTCATCCCATGGACCAGCTGGATGACGTCACCGTGACGGACAGGTCGAGGAGGACTGCTGACCACGAGCTCCTGTCTGTGGGACAGAGAGACAGACAGCTTAGA